>PVJC01002726.1:0-76481 GCA_004026665.1 Murina feae | reverse complement strand
ATCCAGTGTACAGTCAACCTCATTTATCAAATATTTCCCATCTTGAACAATTCCATTCTTGACCAAGTTATTCACAGAAAAAAATGTATCTGTTCAAACTAAACTTTGGATTTTGAACTGACAACCCTTTCAAGCTGATAACTCTGCCTGACAAAAAGCATCTCTCAGGCAACAAAGGAAAGAATGTTTTTGTTATGGGAAAAATCAGCTGATTAGCATACTTCTAAAACACAAGGAGACAATCAAGAGCGTTAATGTTGCTAAGGGTGTGAAAGAAACAGTGATCACAGATAATTGAAGAGCTGGAAAAACTGTTGCTGATTTGGATAAACAAAAGCAGTCAGTGATAGCATTTCGGAGGCAGTGATAATATGAACAAGCAAGGATGCTGCATACCGACCTCAAGACATCCCTGGAAGCTCATGCTAAGAGTTACTGATTTAAAGTTAGTAGGGGGTGGTTCGAGAAATTTAAGAAAATAAGTGTTTATTTATGGATTAAACAGCATATTAGACATGTGCAGTATATAAGAAAGATTAAAACAGGGAATCATTTTGGGTCTGGAATGGATTAATTAAATTTACATTATTTCTAATGGGAAAAATAATTCAGTTTTCAAACAAATGGCTTCTCGAACAGCCTTCTGGAACAAATTAAGTTTGAGAACCGAGATTCCACGGTATATTTTAGACTATACAGACATGAATATACACACACACACACACATATGTTTGAGAAGCGAGATTCCACGGTACATTTTTAGACTCTACAGACATGAGTGTGTGTGTGTGTATATATATATATATATATATATATATATATATATATATATATATAGTGTGTATATATGAGTATATATATATATATATATATAGTGAATTTTGGCTTAGACACTTGAGAATGAGGTTTGTGGTTAAGAGTTCAAGATAATTAAATTTGTCTGACCTCCATTCAGAGGTAAAACTGCAACAGGCAAGTACCTCCACAGGCTCTGTAATCCGGCAGTAAATTCTTTTAGGCACTAAGTGCCCTTTTCTTTGGGTGTTCGGCTTTGGTGGTTTTCTTTGATCCACTCAGGTCCCACCTTTGCCTCTTGTTCCCCCACTGTGAGCCTATTAAATCTGGTTCTCTGGTTGTTAAGGTTGGCAATTGGTCCAGGGCAAATGCCTGCTCTGGGGCTTACTTGTCCTTGTTAACTTCCTTGTTGTTTTGAGTGATTGAAGAACTCCTTGCCTCTCTTCTTTTGTTCAGATAAACATTGAAATGATTTTTAAAAAATGTTATTCAACTGTATGAGGTATATTATACTCATAGGTTGTGTTACACATTTTCATGTCTTTCAGAGTTGCGGGAAACAGAATTCAAACCTTTCATTTCCTATCAGTGATTTATCTTTGTCTATAACTTTAAATTTGTATTCATAGGTTTTGCTTTGAGTTTGAAAATTTAAAGGAAGTGATGGTGTTGATTTTCATCATGTGTCATACTTGAATCTCAAAGCATTACTTTTTGAGTTATCAGAAGATTTATGATATTTAATTTGTAAGCAACCTGAGAGGTTTTGCCTACTCCGATATTACCTTATTTTCATGGCTATTGTGGGTGTTCCTGAGACAATATGATGGAGGAACTTAGGTCCATATGGGTGTGGATTTAACCTGTCACCTGAACACAAATTAAGTGACTTGATTACCTGGGAGTGTTTTTGAAATTACTAGAGAATTCCTGGGTGCCTTCACAAATCAACATTTTACATATTTTTGGTTTCTGAGTCTTGTTAATTAGTTGGAAATATTCTGGTTTCTAAAAATTGCCTATAATTTATTGAGCATTGGTTGGATGTGGGCCGAGCAATTATGATTATTTATATGTGTGCGCCTCCAGACCAAAGGATGTCCTTTTCTTTAACTGTGGCTCAGAGATGACTATTTCAGCTACTTCACATCAAACAGTAGAAGCAGGAGTCACTATTTATTTATTTTTAAATAAATCTTTATTGTTGAAAGTATTGCATATGTCCTCTCCCCCACTCCTCCAAGCCTTTACCACCCATTATCTATGTCCTTGGTTCATGCTGTACACATATGTGTTCACTGGTTAATCTCTTCTGCCTCCTCCACCTCTTTTGCCTTCCCTCTGAGGTTTGACTGTCTGTTTGATGTTTCTATGTCTCTGTGTCTATTTCTGTTCAACAGTTTATATTGGTCATTAGAGTTCACATGTGAGTGAAATCATGTGATACTTATCTTTCTCTGACTAGTTTATTTCACTTAGCATAATGCTCTCTAGGTCCATACATGCTGTTGCAAATGGGAAGAGTTCTTTTTTTTTTTTCTTTTTACAGCTGCATAGTCTTTCATTGTATATGAAGTAGCTGAAACAGTCATCTCTGAGCGAAGGCAGGTATTCTCCTGCTTATCCTAAACAGCACAAGTATCACATGAGGTCACTCTCTGAACTTGGCAGGAAGACAGAAACAAAACCCTGTGCAAACCACAAAAATGACCAAACAACACTTTCTTTCTCCTGGCTAACATGAGTGACTGCTGCTTCTTTACCAATTATAGCTTGAAACTCACTGTTTTTCCTAATTCCTAAAAAATTATTGATACCCAACTACCGAGTTACCCACACTTTCTTTTTTTTTAAATATTTATTGTTGAGAGTATTACATATGTCCCCCTCTTTTCCTCTCATTGCCCCCTTCTACCCAGTACCCATCCCATCTCAGGCTTTACCATCCTATTGTCTGTGTCCATAAGTAATGCCTATATGCATGTAAGATCTTTGCTTAATCTCTTCCCATCCCCTTACCCCCTTTCCCTCTGAGATTTGTCAGTCTGTTCCATCTTTCCATGCCTCTGATTTTATTTTATTCATCAGTTTATTTTGTTCTTTAGATTTCTTGTTCATTTATTTTGATTGTTAGATTCAATTTTGATAGATAGGCAATTATTGCCATTTTGTTGTTCATATTTTTTAGCTTTTCTTCTTCCTTTTCTTAAAGAATACCTTTCAACATTACATGTAATACTGGTTTGGTGGTGATGAACTCCTGTAGCTTTTTATTGTCTGTGATCCTCTTTATCTGACCTTCCATTCTAAATGATAGCTTTGCTGGGGAGTAATCTTGGTTGTATGTCCTTGCTGTTCATCACTTTGAGTATTTCTTGCCATCCTCTCTGGCGTGCAAAGTTTCTATTGAGAAATCAGCTGCTTTTAAGATTCTCTTTTTGTCTTTAACCTTTGGTGTTTTAATTATGCTGTGTCTTTGTGTGGAACTCTTTGGGTTCCTCTTGTTTGGGACTCTTTGTGCTTCCTAGACTTGTAAGTCCATTTCTTTCACCAGGTAGAGGGAGTTTTCTGTCATTATTTCTTCAAATAGGTTTTCAATATGTTGCTCTCTCTCTTCTCTTTCTGGCACACCCATAATGTGAATGCTGGTCTGTTTGACGTTGTCTCAGAGTCTCCTTACACTATCTTCATATTTTTGGATTCTTTTTTCTTTTTGCTCTTCTGATTGGGTGTCTTTTTCTTCCTCATATTCTAAGTTGTTGATTTGATTCTCAGAATCCTCTACTCTACTGTTGAACCCATGTAAATTATTATTTATTTCAGTTAGTGTATGCTTAGTTTGTGACTGCTCTTTTTTCATGTCCTTGAACATTCTAACTAAGATCCTTGAAATTCTCACTAAGTCCCTTGATGCTCTCATTAATTCCCTTGAAACTTTTATTAAGACACTTGAAGCTCATTAAGATCCTTGAGTAATATCATAACCATTGTTTTAAACTCTGTATCAGTAGCTTGCTTGCTTCCATTTATTTCATTTGTAACATGTTTCTTTGTCTCTGCATTTTGGCTGTTTCCCTGTGTTTGCTTCTATGTAATAGATAGAGCTATTATGTGTTCTGGAATTATTAGACTGGCCTTGTGTATTAGGTGTCTGGTAGGGCCCAGTGGCTCAGTCTCCCATGTGTAGACTGTGTGCACAATCTTGTTGTAGTTAAGCCTTGATTGCTGTTTGTGTCACTAGGAGGAACTGACCTCCAGGACAACTGCTGTGAGGACTAGCTATGTCTACAATGGAAGAGCTGCTGTGCAGGAGACATCCCTATGGAGCAGGGGTTGCTTTAGTGGGGCTTTGGAGATCACTGAGTCTGCCCCTTGAATGTGTCACTTGTGGATGTGTAGAGTTGTAATATATTATGGTTTGAAGATTTCCACCAGGTGCACTGGCTCTGGGTTCTCTAGGGAGGTGCAAAGTCAGACACTGCCTGGGGCAACCCAGCAGTAGCTACAGAGAGATCTGCAGATATTGTATTGGGTTAGGAAGTACCCAGGCAATGCTCAGCTAAGAAGCAAGGCAGGCTGGTGTTTGTGCCTGGTCTTGAGCCCTTTGTTGCTAGGTTTGGGGCACGCCAATTCCTGTTGCTTTTTAAAGAGATTTTAGCAAAGTATGAAGTCTGAGCCAGGACAGGACATTCATATGGAAAAGCAGCTGCAAACAATTTAGGTGGGGCTCAGGGAATCATCAGGGCAGAGCAAACAGTGTGGGCCCAGCTGATGGAAACTCAAATATGGTTGCCAGTCAGCTCTGCAATTGAGGAGGTTCTAGTACAGGAATCTGCAAGAGTGCAGCCCTTGAGTTCCTGCTCCAATGTCAGACAGTTCATTTCCTCCCTGTATGTCTCTGCATTCCACCAAAGCTGCCCGGAATTGAAGCTCAGAGGAAGTGAGACCATGTAAATTCATGTACCACCTTTTAAGAGGAACACATGGGACTCCAGCAGCCTCTGGTCACTGAGACACAATCTTTGCTGGTTTTTACAGCCCAAAGTTATGTAGACTCCCCTTACCAGCTATAGGACCCTGGTTTGGGGTTCTGGTGTGGGGCTGGGACCCCTTGCTCCTCTCTGGTGGCCTCCACAGAGATTATCTCCCTCTCAATTAAAAAATGACACACATGGGTGTTGGACCAGCCCATCCATGCCTCTATATCTCCTATCAGTTTCAATGTGCTTTCTTTTTTACTTCTCTAGTTGTAGTACTTTCATTCAGCCAGATTTTAGGTGGTTCTGAATGATTATTGTTCTGTATTTTTGTTGTAATTTTGATGTGGTTGTGGGAGGTGGTGAGTATAGGCATTTACCTATGTTATCATCTTGATTCTCCACCCACACTTTCTTATATAATGTAGAACTAAGACTGCTTCTTTATATCCTCCTTAAAATTCTCTGAGTACAATCTCAGCTCCTATAGACAGCTCCCTGTAGCACCCTTGGACTGTTCCATAGCTTCTCATGCATATTGGTTTTCTGGCTGGGGCTACTGGTCAATCCAACTTTTGTTTGACTGCACTGGTACTTCCATAGTCCTTGGTCAATGGTACATCTCTAAGAAATGTGATCAAAAGAAAAGCAGAACCAACAAAATAAAACACTAAATGTACTCTACATTCATATGCACACAGACACTCTCTGTCTCTTCAATTTTTTGTCCAGTTTTCTGAAGCATGATTTTAGACTAATGGAATTGGTTTGTTTAGGAGATAATTATTAAAGACACCTAATCTAACTTGATGAGATACCTATTATAACTTGTTGCAAGGGAAAGTTGTTAAAGAAAGGCTTTTTAAAAATTTTATTTAGCTCTTGAGAATTATTATTAAAAATTTGGAAAAATCCCCATGGGAGCTTATTTATTATTTGTGAGATTAGCATAATGGTGAGAATATAATAGTTTGAACTGCTCCAGGTCTTTTTTACACTTTCAGATATTTAACTTTACTCAAGCAGCGTGTTTAGAAATGGCAATTAGACTTATATTTCTACTTTTTCTGGCAACATTGTCCCTGATTGACTGATCCCTCCTACAAATTTTTGAACAATTCCTACAGCACTCACTTATTTAGGATGCATTATTGATTAACATATAGCACATATACTTCTGTTTATGTACTTCTGTAATTTATTGATTGTTCTATTTCCAGAGGATGTTGAATGTGTAATTTTTTCAAGTCTTTTACAGGAGTTGGTGCTTTATACACAATAATTATTTTATAAGTGGCTGATATCTGGGTGGTGGGGGAAATTCGGTGACAGCCTAGGAAGGACACTAGATTGAAAATGCCTTGAGGGCATAGATTATGTCACATTCAACATTATGCCTCTAGTGGATAGAATAGTGTTGGCATGTCATGGCTGTCCTGTGAAGTGTTTGCTGAATGACAGGAAGACTGCAATGCTATGGCTTCAAAAGTGTGGAGAGTTTGATGAAGGTCACAAAGGGTTAGGGAGAAATTGAAAATAGTTTTCACCTGACTTATCATTTTGCCTCTAAGGCTGGGTCCATGGGCTACTGTATCCCTTTAGGCAATATATTTATAAAACAGTTATTGGCATGCATATGCTGTAAGACACTGTCACTATATCATTGCTTTAATTTACATTACACATATGTCCTTTTATTATTTCTTTTAATGATATCATAGCTTAAAAAGATAATAAAAAGTTTTCAGTAGAAATTCAGCATATTCAGTTGGATCTACTACTTATTCTAGGCTCCTTCAAAGATGCTGAGATAGTGTCTTGGGACATAAAATATCTTCTCATGGGATGGAGTAACTAAATAGACACATTTATTGAAATGTGTTATTCATTACATAGAATATCAAAAAGAAAATGCAGGTTAAATTGGTTCTTTTTTTAAGTCAAGAATGTTAAATTGTAGAATCTAAACAAAAAGTAGATTTTCTTCTGGTCTAAGCCACACTTTTCTTTCATTCATCTTATTTTTTTTAACGAAGCTTTATTTATCAGATTTTCCTTTTTCTATATTCAACAACTGAACCTCTGGTCTTGGTCCTTATTGCCAGACTGTTTTAACAGCCAACTGATATGTTTCCTGATGGCCCTTCATCTCTTTTGGTGAACTTTTCCACTCCCGCTTTGACGGCTTAATCTGCTGTGTCTATTTGTCTAGAACATTACTTCTATTGCCTCGGGTCTCAGCATAAACACTATAATGGCTCCCCCTTGCTTTTTAAACTTGTGGACCGGTTTCTCTTGAAGTTCTACAGTCCGTCCTGCCTGGATGTTATATCCACTTCTATCTAGATGACTCTGGGTGCCCAGCTGGCTTTTCTCAGGCTTCTGCTTATGTGACGATCATTTTTATATCTGTGTCTTTTTGTTTGGTGATTTCTCATCTGGTCTCCCCTTTTGCCTTCCTGATTTTTCTCCAGTTCCATGAATCTTTTAAAATTTAGTTCAAGCTCCCACTCCCCTATAAACACTTCTTTTCCAGGACACCAATATAATCTTATGAGAACTATGATAGTAATTATGGCCAGGATCTCATAGTTTATCACTACATTGTGTTCTTTCCATGCACATGCGCACGTGTGTGTGTGTGTGTTTATGATTTGGTTAAATTTCTTAACCTGTATAATAAACTAAATAAATTCTAGGCTCAATGCTTTAAACTTTTTTTGACATTACTCCCATTCTTGGCATACTTCATAAATAATAACAATAAAATACTAGAAAGATGAAAGGTGAGCTTTAATCAAAGAAAGCATGGTCAAGAAGTAGCTCTTGCATGGAAAGGGTTTGTTCAAAGGCTGGGGACCAGTTAGGAAGCCACGAGAATGCCCCATTGTTCCTACCCTCTGCAGCATGGGGTGCTGGGCCGTGAATGGAGGCTGTGGACTCTGCTTAGACTGGGCCATTGTTCCTGGGAAGCCCGCTTGGCTCCCAGTAAGAGGCAATCCATCAGAAAACTCTTCTACTTTTCATTTTTCTCTTGCTCTGGGGCAGAAACTCCTCTGCTTCACAGGCTGAACTTGTTACCTCTTGCCCTGTGCGGTAGAAACACGCCGCCTAAGTGCTTCCATTTGAGACACCTCATTGAATTGCTCTAAAGAGTAGATTCTCAGCCCTCCAGTGAGCAATCTGCCAGAACAGCCCGAGAGAGTGTTATTTTCCAGTGAGAGGTGGAAGCCTCCTGTAATATGGGCTCACTGGGCTTCTGGGGGGAAAAGACAGCATTTTGCAAGCCTGCTTCTAAATGAACATCCCTGCGTCGCAATTATTATTGCATTTCACTCTCATAGCCGTGGTTCCAGTGGCTTTTTTATGAATTAGATAGGGCGCTTTGGGTGACTATTCAAGCCTTTACTTTTTTCCCCCTTTAATTTATTAAAGTTCAAATTATGCAAGGCTCCTGCTGTTAGCAAAGTTTTCTGAACTATTTTGTGTAAATGTTATTCACACTTTGAAATCAGTACAATTAAAAGTTGTGTTAAGCATTCTCCTTTTCAAAGCTATGAACTTTTTCTCCAAGGATTTTGAACTTGTTTCAGGTCTTTGATTTCTTAAACACATTTCAGAAAAGAAGATGTACACGTTCTTTAATTGCTTCTTAAACTGGCCAAGTTCTATTCTGTCTCTTAGACAAAATCTTTAAAATGACTGCATTTCTCTGTAGATTAGTAGCTTGTTAATTTTGAGGATGAAATGAGCTCAGGAATGAAAATCATTCGACATGGTGTATCTAAAAATCATTTGATGAAGTATCTTTAAAAATTATTTGACAAGGTGTCTCAGGAACCCACTTCAAATAGCAATGGTAGATGCAGATTTCTAATAAGACCCCATCTGAGATCAGAGGTTCTGTGTGACATGCTGGGGACATCTAGTGGACAAAAGTCAGAATAGAGCACGAACAGTACACCCAAGCTGAATTCTAACTTCCAGATAACAATGTGCTTTTACAAAATTGAAAAATATTTCCACCTGTATCAAAATCAGCAGTGAAGATAAAATGACATCTACATTTTAAATATTATTTCAACTTAATGTTGACCAAATTATGAATATTATGGCTTATCTCCTTTAATTAAACTCAAAACAGTTTGTTTTTGTGTGTGTGTGTGTGTGTGTGTGTGTGTGTGTGTGTGTGTGTGTGTAAGCATCAGATTTTAATTTAATACATATTATATGTAGAGGGATATATCCATCAACCTTGGAGAGGTGGATTTACATAGAAAAGATTAATTTTGTATATAGCTAGTTATATAACGCTGGAAAAAGCTGTATGAATCTCTTTTCTTTCACATTTAAAGTATGGGAATAGACAACTGTTTTTTCTGGTTTGGAAATCTGAAATCCTATGTCTATAATATTATTTTAATTTTCTATGCTCATTGACACTTTTCAAGGATTTTTTCACAAATATTATCTAAATTTGATACTAATAAAGATGTCCTGGCTATTTAGTTTAAATTTTATAAATTGATAGGAAGGTAAGGTGATTTGTGTATATAAAAAGAATCTAGTTTTATTGAGAGTCCACAGTTCTAGGATATTCCACTGTTGATGTGGCACAAGCTAATTTCTTAATGCTCGTGGGGACCCAGCTAAACTGTCAACAGCTGATAACTACCAGGTAGCACCAACCATGATCATGTCCTTTATATACATCATTTTATTAATTAATAATTAATTAATTAATTTTATTACTAGAGACCCAGTGCACAAAATTTGTGCACTTTGGGGGGGTCCCCTCAGCCTAACCTGTGCCCTCTTGCAGTCCGGGACCCTTCGGGGGATGTCTGATTGCCAGCTTAGGTCTGCTCCCTGGCTCTCTGCTCCTTAGCACTGCCTCAGGGGCAGCTCCTGCATTCAGCATTTGCCCCCTGCTGGTCAGTACGCATCATAGCGACCAGTTGTTCCCCTTTTCAATCAATTTGCATATTAAGGTTTTATTATATAGGATCATTATTTTATTTTTGGTGTTAGCCAAGCCATGTGATTTATTGGTCAAGGTATTACAAATGTGTCCTCATCCCCTCAATAACCCCCAACCCTTCCCCGACTCATGCTCTCATCCCCCTGTTGTCTGAGTCCATTGGTTTGGCTTATATGCATGCATACAAGTCCTTTGGTTGATCTCTCCCCCTCACCCCCACCCTTCCCTACTTTCCCTTTGGGGGTTGACAGACTGATCGCTGTTTCACTGTCTCTGGTCCCTGTTCATCAGTCTATGTTGTTCTCTGTATTTCACAAATGAGTAAGATCATATGATATTTATCTGTTTCTGACTGGCTTATTTCACTTAGCATAATGAATATTTATTATTTTAAAAGCCTCACCTGAGGATATTTTTTCATTGGTTTTTAAAGAGTGTGGAAGAGAGAGGGAAAGACAGAGAGAAACATTGATGTGAGAGAAACATATTGACTGGTTCCTTCCTGCATTTGTCCTGACCATGGCCCAGTCCTGGGAGGAGCCTGTAAAAGTGGTGCATGTCCTCGACTGGAATCTAACCCATGACTCTTCAGTCAGCAGGCTCGATGTTTTATCATCTGAGCCAGACTGGTTAGGGCACATACATCATTTTGAATCATCTCAATAATCTTGCAGGAAAGATAGTTAAACCCAACTTATAGTTGTGAAAGGTAAGAGTGGAAGAAGTGAAAGAACTTTCTCAAGCTCCCCCAATAAAAAATTGATATTTAAAAAAGCTCATCCAGGCAGGACGGACTGTCGAACTTCAAGAGAAACCGGTCCACAAGTTTAAAAAGCAAGGGGGAGCCATTATAGTGTTTATGCTGAGACCCGAGGCAATAGAAGTAATGTTCTAGACAAATAGACACAGCAGATTAAGCCGTCAAAGCGGGAGTGGAAAAGTTCACCAAAAGAGATGAAGGGCCATCAGGAAACATATCAGTTGGTTTGTGACTAGGCCTCGTTCCCATGTAGGTCTCTGATTATCACACACGCTGAAAAGCATCCCTTGAGCAAGTGGGTTAGTGTTCCAGAGTCTCACACTTGACGTGGTAAGCATAAAGAAACAGAAAGCAAATACCACTTAGAGTTGAATATCTCAGAAAATTGCTTAAAAATTTATTTTGAAAGACAAAGTAAAACAACTTGGTGAGCCTTTTATCTTGGGGGAAAGATCATCAAGAAAACATATGAAAGCTGCTGCCCACTATGAGATCTATGTTATGAGGAAATAATGTTTAAGATATGTCAGAGATGCAATAGGACATATAAGTTTTAGTATTAAATTAGCCAAAGACAAATTTATAGAGGAAACAATTTTAAATAGCAAAATTGATTAAATTTGAAGAAATGTTATATGAAATGAACAATTTTTACATATTTCAATTTGTCACTACCATTGGTATGGATAATGTAATGAAAAGTACTCATTAAGGATTCATTTGGAATAAAGAGAAGGGTGAATTAATTACATGTAGTGAATTAAAAGGTCACATGATTTATTTTGATAACATATTGATTAATTTAATTTTAGCTGGAAAAATATTTTTAAATGTCACTAAAATTAAATATTGATTATATCATAAGAAACAATTCCTTTTTACAATTTAACTTATTTTCATATAAATGTTTAGTTTTATAAATAAATTGAGAAACTATTTGGATGAATTGCATCCTATATAATAAAAGCTTAATATGCAAATCAACCAAACAGAGGAATGACCAGTGGACCGATCGCTATGATCCATACTGACTACCAGGGGGCAGAAACTAAATGCAGGAGCTTCCCCCAACCCGCAGGCCCCAGGCCAGCCAAGGCAGGTGCCAGCAGGACCCTCACCCCATTACCCTGCTGGTCACCCCACAGATGGGCCCTGATTGCCAGCCAGGCCTAGGGACCCTACCCATGCATGAATTTCATGCACTGGGCCTCTAGTCTACTCTAATAAAAGAGTAATATTGAAATTAACCATTTCTCCAGGATACCCAAGCCACGCCCATCAGCCAAGCCACACCCACCAGCCAATCAGAGTGTCTGTATGCAAATTAACTCAGCCAAGATGGAGGCCACCAGTGCAACCACAGAGGCGGGGGCAGCGCAGGCGGCAGGCCGTGGGGTGGTCTGGGTGGGCGGGGCATGTGGGGCAGGTACGGCGGGCTTGGCCAGCCTGCAAACTGCCATCAGCCCCTCACCCAGGCTGGCCAGGCATGCCAGCAGGTGGACATCCCCTGAGGGGTCCCAGACTGTGAAAGGGCACAGGCCAGGCTGAGGGACCCCTTCCCCACAGTGCACAATATATTGTGCACCGGGCTCCTGTATTTATATAAAACAGTACTCAAGGATCAATTGATTTTTGAAAACTTGAAGCCAATGAGTTAATAATTAAAGGACTTAATATTAATATTAATATTCAAATTTCTATCAAGTTTGAATAGGTGATTCATTCATGGAAAGTGTTTACATTATTATCTTTGACCTAATTAAGAGAAATCCAGTGTGTTCAGTAACTACATTTGGACAGAATTAATTTTTCATGGTAAAGGTAGGATCCATTTCTTAGCATGTAATTGTACATTTATCCGCATCTAGGTCTCTAATCTTAGGCATATGTTATGGTACTGACAGCTATACCATTGGCTTGATGATATGCACAGTATTTTACTCAGTTGTTAGTATACGCTCATATTTGATTTTTATGGAACTTCAATTTATATACATTTTAAAGCAAGGTTTTGATTATTAAATTATTTGGGCTTATTTTCATTAATAAAATTCAAAATACTGCTTAAAATTGTCACCCTGTTTTGTTTTTTCCTTGAGTAAATTAAATGCACGTCTTGAGACTGAATTCCTACACAATGCATACAATAATCTTAACACCTTCTTGGTAACATAGAGAAACATACAGAAAGGATGGATGTAATTGAATCAAAGGAAGTGTAGGGATATGCAAAATAAACGTCACAGGCGCACTAATAGGCTTTAAGTAAGGAAGGCGTTCTTACATTCACTGCCAGGGATGAATCGGTCTTTACAGGAAACCCTGAAAACGAATTCCCTGAAGCAGTATTTTTGTTCCCATTAATTTTAGTGATCACGGACAGTATAACAAGGTAGTGACTAAATAAACATTATTTTAGCTCCACTGGATTGAGAATTAGAAGTGCAGATTCTCCTTGTACTGTGTCTATCAGCCCTCATCTCTGTTTTTATGGTAATACTCTTTTATTGGTTAAGCCTATGAAGGAAAAAACACTGAAGATTTTTAACTAGCCGCTTTGCAGGGGGCAGAAAGGAGCAAAGAAGATTTAGTGGTGAAGAGAGCAAATAAATAGGTGCTTCAAGATTAAAAAGAGGGTAGAAGTGCCTGCTGAGCGGTTGAAAGACCTCTCTGTGTTTAAAGGAAAATATTGTTTGGTGCTTTCACCAGTGCATGATCAAAATAAGAGGTACAAATTAGTCCGCGGCGGCTGAAGCTACAAAACACCATGCAGAGCGCTGTCTTTGGGAACGTTTTAATGAGGAGGAGAGGTCATCAGACTGTGACATTGCTTTTCAGAATTCTTCAAGAACAACACAGACTTCCTGTTCCAAATGTGGTGGAGAATAAAACAACCTTAGTAGTAATCGGACAACTTTTGAACCACGTTCCTTGGAAATGCTGCACCGTGCTCATTTTGTGGCTTTAGTTAGCCATCTCAAAGGAAACGCTTCCATATTTTCCATGTGCCCTTATTTCAAAAGTGCAGTGAAACGGTGGAGCTTTAACATGGATTATATTTATAAAATAAAGTTTTATTCAGGCTTCTAAGAGATTTTAATGTTTTCATTGCTCCAGGTGAAACGGTGCACGGTGGTTCTGTTCATTAACATTTAGCATCAGTGCAAAAAAAAAATCAAGGATTACCACATGCAGCATAAAAGGAGGGCTAGTACGACTTTGAAATGAAATTCACGAAAATCTCAGTTTTGCCACATTTCAAAACGTGATTTTAAAATGTATAAGTTGTTACTGACATTCTAGGTCAAATATTCATAGCTTAAAATCAGTCTTACAGAGACTGGTGTTATTCAGATGTGCCGCGTATTTGAGCCAAAGCTGAGGAGGTTTTCCTGACACTTAATAAATACGACATTTATTTTGGTTTCACAGATCAGTATAACATTATTTAATACTCAAGTATAGCGTGGTGCATTTTTGCCACTTCACCATGAAATACAGCGTAGCTTTTGTTTTCCATTAACATGTCCACGTCTGTAAGTTGTGTATAGATAGAGAAAATATTTATGCCCACACATTTGATATAATGTCCACATATCAAAAATAAAAGACAAAAAAGAATAGCACTTCTAATTTTCCATAGGTTCACAATCTTACTAATCTCAAAGTTTTCTTATAATATTTTTTTCTTCCAAATAAGGGATCAACAATCATATTCCCTCTTGATGTCTAAAATTAATTGTCCACAACATGAAAATAATGTCAGAGACCAAAAGGAGAAGAGTTTGAACTGGAGTTGAGATGGGAGACAGGCCATTTCTGAACATAGTGATATTTTTAATTAACTTAGAAATAAGAGGTGATTCAATTTGTGTACAATTAATTGGTTTAGAGGCAGCATTTTTTATTCCTTCTATTTTATCTTTTCTTTTTTTTTAGCATAGGACTGAAATCAAGCATAGACTCCCTGCTTCATGCGTATTGCATGATAAAAGCTGTCATTCTAGTTTTAGAGCTTTTACAACTGCGTAATCAAAACCTGTCTGAACTTACATAGATCATTTACTTGATTCCGCCTATTATATTGACTTTGTTTTTTTTAATGTATGAAGATTTTGTTATTAAACCGGACACATTTAAGGTGACATCCTTAGCATGTAGGATTTTCTACAAGGACCTAGCAAGGTGTTATTTTTAGGTTAAGCTTTTAGTCTGGTTTGTCTACCTGCTATCCTTCGGCTCAGTCTGCAGGTTTCTCCTGTCAGTGGTTGCACAATAGGATTTGTGCCAATCTAATTTTTTTTTCCCTGTTGTTATTTTGCATTATTACCTTTTAGGGCCTACTCTCTTTTACCTGCTCTCTGAATTCAACAGTGTTCTATTTGATAAACATTGTTATTCAATCTTAACGATGTCTTAGGCATCTAATAAGCTGCTATTCATGAGGTTTTAGTTAATAGGTTAACCCTGAAAAATAAAACAAGAAAATGAGTAATAAGTAAAAGCAAAACTTTAAAATGTTCTTGTAATTATTTCAAAGTATAATTCAGTTAGAATATAAAATAATGATTTTGGGGGGGCAATCAACAGGATTGGCATGAAAAATCTTTAATTGAAATAATTAAATTATGTTATATTTTCTGGAAATCATTAGCAAAGGAAAATTTCTAATTAAGAGAGAAACTATTTTTTATTTGCTAAATAAATGTCTGTACTTTTTGTTACCAGGAATCTAGACATAAACATTGTAATTTAAAGAAAAATTAAATAACTATTTGTCACAATATAAATCACTATGTGATTTTTGAAAATTGACAAAAATCTTAAAAGATTACAAACACCTTAAGATTTATAATAGCTTTTATTGCATACATTTATTCCTCTTAAAGAGAAATAATGCGTTCCTTCATCCCCTAATCCAGGAGAAAACTATTTTGAAGAAAAATTTAAAAGTAAGTGGGCAAAGCTCTAAAATTGGCATCGTGCTGGAAAAAGAACAAACAGCAAGTGAGATGCAAGATGAACATAAGTGTGATTTACAGTTGGTGCATATTACAGTAAATCACTCTGCGGACCAGACTGATTCAGATGAGAGGAGGGGACTGCCCTCAAAGGCAAGGTCCGTTATGCAACAGAGTAGGTTTTCTGATGCATATGTTACAAAAGGGACAAATCAGTTAGTTTGCCTGTTTTTACTTATATACAAATCTGTGTAATTAAAATTAAGTCTGTATGAAAAGTTTAATTTCACAGAAGAGTTTTCTCTATGTATTACTGCAATTTTGAATTTATACTGAATAGGTTTAATATAGTTTCACAGCTTTTACAACTGCGTAATCAAAACGTGTCTGAACTTACATAGATCATTTACTTGATTCAGTCTATTATATTGACTTTATTTTTTTAAATTACAAATTAGTGAATGTGTGCATTCACCAGTCACTGTGAGTCAGCAAATGCACACGCTGGGGCCCGGGGCAGTGCACGTGGGAACATCCGCCTGGGCGCAGTGAACCTGCAGCAGAAAGTCACGTCACGGACAACAGGACCAATCACTCCGAGTGATGTGGGTGATCACGTGTTAATCATTCGCCAAACGTTGTTTACAAGTGGTGACTCTTGGATTAAACAATAGACTGTTCTTATAGATGTGTAATATTTATTTATGTTGGAAAATTACTATCGTGTTTTTCCCAACATATGGTCTATTTGCTAAAATTTGTTAAAAACAACAGTGAATTCATAAAAAAAAGATTTCCTGTTAATTTCATGATAAGCAAATTTTGGTTAAAAGCGTTTTTAAATTAATAGGGTGTTAATTTCCACAAATGACATATGGACTAGAAATTTTGTCTGTTAAATTCAAAGTCTATTAAATCGAGGTCCACAAAATTGAGGGCTAAATTTATATTGGTTAACTTTTATATAAATATGTATCATATAAATATTTACAGTAACATATAAGGCTATTTTGCAATTTAAAAATGTATCTTTATTGTTGAGAGTATTACAGAGGTCCACTTCTTTCCCTCATTGACCCTGACCTTGCCCCCAGCCCAGGCCTTCACTGAGCTATTGTCTGCGTTCATGAGCTGTGCATACATGCATAGAAGTTCTTTGGTTAATCTCTTCCTGCCCCCTTTCCCTCTTTGACTCCACAGTCTGTTCCATGCTTCCGAGTCTCTGGATCTATTTCCATTACTTTATGTTGTTTATTGGATATCACACATAAATGAGATCATGTGATTCTTATCTTTCTTTAACTGGCTTATTTTGCTTAGTGTAATACTCTCCATGTCCCTCCACGCTGTCTCTAAAGGTAATAGATCCTTTCTTTTTACAGCAGCATAATATTCCATTGTGTAAATCTACCACGTCTTTTCTATCTACTCATCTGCTGATGGGGACTTGGGCTGTTTTTAAATTTTAGCTATTATAGTGTTATTTTAAATAACACTGCTATGAACATGAGGGTGCATATATTTTTTTCTGATTGGTGTTTCAAGATTCTTAAGATATATTCTATAAGTGGAATCACTGGATCAAATGGCAGTTCCATTTTTAATATTTTGAGGAAACTCTATACTGTTTTCCACAATGGCTGCATCAGTCTGAAGTATATTTTGCCATTTTAAAAAAGAACTCTCACTTTTTTCCAGCTGTAGTTTTTTTAAGTCTTAATTAAACGCTAATCAAGAATGTTCCTTGATCCACAGGGATTCTATAACACCCTTTCACAAGGCCCACAATGTCAAAATTATTTTCATATTCATTTTATAATGTTATTTAACATTTTCAAAGTTTTTATATTTCCATTGATGGTGCAAACAAAATGGTGAATAAAATTGCTGATGCCTTTTCATGAATCAAAGCAGGCAACAAACTGCTAATAGTAACTGTGTTCTTCACTGTCATGTACTTATGGTTAAAGGGAAAAAAAAGTCAGTTTTATTTAAGAACGATCTTGATGAGGCAGTAAAAATTAGTAACTTTATTAATCTTGACCATTGAACAAATTCAGATTTTTGTGAGCTGCAGTTATTTTGTGAGTTGGTGATATTCCAAGCAACTCCTGAATACAGAGCATTGATCTTTTTTGCACTTATATTTTTTTATTCAGTGTACACCTAAGTACTGATGCTAAATCAAAGAAGCAGCTATTTGTTTTAATATTTAAGAAGACATTGAGCAATGGTATTTTTTGAATAATATGTGTACAGTAAATAACATTAAAGGATACAGCTCATGGCTGTTGAACAAATTTCCATGAATAATTTTTATTATGCATTTTTTTGGGGGCGTGGTGGTGGGGGACTCATGAGTCAACTTTAGTCAGTAATTCCTAAAAATGAAGCTGCCAGCTGCTCTGTAATACATCTCTTCATCGGCTGTGCCTGTGACGATGGAACATCATCTGGGTATAGAGAGAACAGCACTACTTTCTGATTTAAAAAATCAACTGTTCTGACCTCTTCATCCAATGTTCTCCACAGACTTTGGGCGCATAAAGTGAAGCATGATTTAATGTGATGACAGGGAAAAGTAAAAATTCAAAGGGAAATTTTAGGTATGCAAAAATGGCAACAATGATTAAGTACCTGGGTTCAACCGTTTATTGTGCCTTGTAGAAAAAAGTTCTTCTCAAACCACTTTGTATTTAATACTTGTTAACATTTTAAGGGCACTGAATGCTGCAATCACCACTTGGCAATGGGCACTTCCAGGGCAGAGGTTCATCTTAATTTTATCATTGCTTCACAAACTCTTATATGGAGTGGAGTTATTATAAAAACATCCAGAAAGTTCTTGAGGAAATAATTTTTTTCAAGTACTCTTATGTTCTCTTAGGAAAATATGTTTAAATACAAACACTAAACATTGCTAATTAAAATCATTTTTTTCTATTTACTTTTGAGGGCTTTTTCTATGAGGCAATATTTCATCTGCAATTAGTAAAAATTATATGATTGTACTTATTTTTGCAATAGCTATAAGGCTAATAGATTAGCAAATGAGGAATCTGTTCTAGATATATATTTTTATGATATTTTTGTGAGCAAAGTAAAGATGTATATTCTGGATGATGATATTGTTAATTAATTTTAACTGATTAATAGGTTAGTCTTTTTTTTTAATCGATTTCAGAGAGGGAGAGGGAAAGAGAGATAGAAACATCAATGATGAGAGAAAATCATTGTTCGGCTGCCTTCTGCAGACCCCACACTGGGGATTGAGCCCACAACCTGGGCATGTATCCTGACTGGCAATGGAACCATGACCTCCTGGTTCGTAGGTTGATGCTCAACCACTGAGCTACACCATCCAGCCTAATAGATCAATTTTAATTAATGAATCCATATTACCCTAGAAGGAAATCTTGTAGTGGCTGATATTTGTGTTCTGTACTGATTTCCAACCTTTCCAATATATTTGTTAGTTATTTACATGATAGTTTAGATAACTTATTGTTGACATAATGACCCAATTTATACATGGTATGAAAACATAGCCATCTGTTTACCATCAATATTTTATATTTAACTAGAAGCCTGGTGCATGAAATTTGTGCATGGGAGAGGTGTCCCTCAGCCAGGCCTGCATCTTCTTTAATCTGGGACATCCCTCTCACAATACGGGATCACTGGCCCCTAACCACTGGCCTGCCTGCCTGCCTGATTGCCCCTAACTGTCTCTGCCTGCTGGCCTGGTTGCCCCCTAACAGTTTCCCTGCCAGCCTGATCACCACCAACTGCCCTCCCTTGCTGGCCTGATCACCCCTAACCACCTCTGCCTTGGCCCCCACGACCGTGGCTTTGTCCAGAAGGAAGTCGGATGTCTGGAAGATGACTGGTCAACCCAGTCCAATTAGCATGTTACCCTATTAGTATAGATAATATTTATAAATAATATTACTTTAAAAAAGTTGTTGCATATAAGCAATACTATAAATGAGATTATGTGTCTTAATGTGTTGGATACAATTGTATAGCAATACACATTAACATAAATTCTGTTAAAGTGAAAGGAAAATTAATCAGATGATCATGCCATAAGGCTAACATAGTGTGCATACTACATTTTGGGAAATTTTTGTCTTGGCAAAGGGAATGCAAATGAAGGGTACATCTTTGGGAACTACCAATGTACAGAGATAGCAGGGCTAGGGACACATAGGTTAGATCCAGTTTTACAAATGGTAAGTTGATCTACCTGTAGTACATAGATGGCGCTATCCATTAGTTGGTTAAAAATATGGCTTTAGGGGAGTCAGAGTTGTCACTGGTATGAAACTTATGTTACGCAATATATTTGGCTTCATTTGATCGTCACCACAAACCTGTGACTCAGTTACCATTCTCATTCACTCACTGATTTATGAACAAATATTTATTAAGTGCCTACATCTGCCAATAACTGTTTTAAATGCTGGGATGCAACAATTACCAAAATGTGCAAAAAATGTCTGTCTTATTGAAACATATTATAGAATCAGAAAAGAAAAGTAGTTTAAAGAAAGATTACACTAAGCTTGTAAGTGGTAGAGTCCAAATTTAAACCCAGGTTTTGTTATTTTTAAATCTCAATTATTTGATTTTTTTTTCTTTTCTTACTAGGAATCAATACAAATCAATTATATCAAAAAGAGAAAGAGAGAGAGAGAGAGAGAGAGAGAGAGAGAGAGAGAGAATGAATTACCTAATCATGACTGTTATCAAGGATTTTGTGGGAATCTTTTCCTGTATGCTAGTAAAATATAACTTCTAAGGCCCCATTCAGCATAGAAACCACAGACATTTATGATTTCATTCTGGAATTTAAGTATATTATTGCTTCTGCATTGCTTTCAAATTTGTGAGATTTTAAAAGTATAGATTATACAGACTTTTCAGGACAAGAATTTTTTTACAATCCTATCTGCTTTTATTGTCTAGAAGTTTGATAAAATCTTGATTAAATAATGTTTCCTGTCCTAAGCTCCTGTCTTTGAGTGTTTATTGCTTTTTAATTTCTCTCACATCATTTGATATCTTACAGAGGAATATAAATAATAATGTGTGATCTTTTGGGAATGGTTATCTGGAAATTAACACATTTTTAAAACTCAGAATTCTGAACTCTGGTTTCTTACTAGTCTCTTTCCTTGAATTTAACCAAACCTTAATTGTGTAATTTTTAATTTTTTGTTTGGTTATTACATTGCCATTTTCATTTCCTTCTAACTGCATTGCTTAGATATTTGTCATGCTGTCCTACATTGGCAACTGTGAAAAAGACAGATTAGTGTCAGCTTTCATGGAACTCATAGTCTAGCTAATGGATGGTTAAGAAAACAAACCATTAGATCTTTGTGTTAAGGGTAATCTTAATGAAATTATAGGAAACTCATAAAATAGCAACACAACTAACCTACACTTAGCTAGTTAGAGGAAATGTATAGGTAGGCTTCAAATTTGCAAATGAGCAGAAAGGAGTTGGCCAAGCAAGGGTTTTGTTTTTCTTTTTTGTGTGTATGTGTATGTGTGCATGTGCGTGCACATGTGCATGTGTGTTCTTATTGGGAACCACAAAGGCAAAAAGAAAAACAATATTCTAAGAAAGTTTTGTTCTGGGCCTTGTTCTTCCACCACTCTATTGGTGAGATTTGGGAATCAATTGTATTATCTTTAATACACAAATGACATTTAATCTCTATATGCTGTATTAATCTTCTTAATCAGAGGCAACATATGGGAAATTAAATATCAATCTGTGTTTATTTCCTTTAATCTTTCAGTAACAACTCTTTCTCCATGATGCTATGGCTTATTTATGTGCCTTCCTTAGCCCAGGGACACCCACATACTGCTCTTATATTCTTCACCCACTTGCCTTTAAACATTTTTTCAAATTACTTTTTTTTTTTTACCTAAATGAATATTTGTATAGTCCTTGGGTTTGTGAGGCTTCCCTAAATAAGACCAAAGAGAGAAACTACAAGAAGAGTTCATCTTTAGATGAACTACTAGAAAAGAGGTAACTCAAAGGATATAACTCTTATGAAGCATATACCGAACATGCTCTGAGTTAAAGTGCAAAATGGTCAATTAGAAAAGAATGAGTACCTTAAAAGTGATGAAGACTTCTCATCAGCAACAATAGAGGCCAGAAGATAATGAAGTAGTAGAGAGAAAATAATTATCTAAAATATTTTGCCTAGCTAAACTATTACTCTAGGGTTAGAGCAAAATAAATCTACTTTAAGAAATAGAATTACTAAAACTTATTTACCAAGAATAAAATTGGTGCCAAAAGGAATGAGTGTTTTACAAGAAACAATGATGAGCACATAAATCATAAAATATGTGATTACATATATGACTACTGGCTGTATAAAATAATTTTTATTCTTATGAATCAAAGCTACTAAAACCATACTTCAGGACTACTCAAAGAATGAAATCAGATTAGTGATTGTACATGAATTATTTCTTACTGATCTGAAGTAAGTAAGAAATTAAGAGTAATCGCTTGAAACGTTTTTTCAGACACTTGAATTTGCCTCAACATTATTGGTTGGGAAGATTATCCTCACCTACTAAAATAAGTGATTATTATATTGCATAAAAATCAAAGTCCAAATATGCATTGTTTTCAAGAGCTCCATCTAAAACAAAATTACTCAGAAAAGTTCATAGTAAAATAAAAAATAATTCAGGAATCTACATAAATAAATCTAATAACAATATTTATTTAATAGGAATATTTAAATTAGGTAAAACTGTGCATCTCAACTCCTAAAATACTATTTCTCTGCACAGAAATACTTCCTTTTAGCTCCCCTCCCCCCCACCCCCAAGCCCTCGTAATTCTTTCAGGAGTCCTCCATTCTCCTGCTTCACTCTAGCCTGGCTGTTGATGTGCAGACCCAGGGCATAGCAGTCCTTTCGGTATCCTATGTTCTCTCCTCTGCTGGAGCCTCACTGTTTACGTTTTGAATCCCACTTACCTCCTTTTTTTATTTGCTCTCATAGCTGATCAAAGTTCATTATTCACTAGTAAAGCAGAAGAGTGTGCAGGAAAAATAAATAGTTTAGTAAAGAATTCCAGACCAAAAGTTATTTTCCCTCAGATTCTGAAGGCCTATTTCCATTTTGTTTTAGCTTCCTGAACTACTGACAGAAATCCCACCTGGAGTTCTTATCCTATGTTCCCTTTTTTTCACTAACATTTCTTGATAGTGTGACGTGTCATTTCTTTAGCTAGGGGCTTGACGACTTTTATATCTGTAAATTTTTGAGCTTCAATTCTAGAAAATTTCATTTATTAATTTGTTAATTCTTTAATTATATTATTATACCCTTTTTTCTTTCTGGATCTCTCAGTAGTTTACTTCATGTTACATTTCCTATTTTTTTCTCTCCTATTCTATCACTTTTTAATTTCTGCATTTGAGATAGTACCTTATATTTATTTATTAAAGTAGTTAAAACATTTTTTAGTGGATCCTGATTTTCCTTTCATAGAATATATTCTCGTATCATTGTCTGTATTAACTTCAAGTTTCATTATTTTTTATTTTACCCCATACACATGATTTCATTTCCTCTAAATTTCTTGGTATGTCATCTTATTGGACAATTTTTTTGCACTTTTTAATTTATTTTTTTAAAAGTATATCTCTCTCACCTCCTACCTTCTTATAAGTGGACTATATATGGAGGGTGGGGATGTGGGTGCTAACTGCTCATAGTCACACTTTCTCATACTCTTCCCATTTTTACTCCTGTGTTTCTGTGATACCAAATTGGCTCTTCTTGTGGCCTCTGCATAAGCTCTAAGATTACAGTACGCGCAGTGGTTTCACACTCACTCTAGACCGTTTCCAAATCAACAACTTTAGCTGTGATTGTAATTGTCCTATGTTGCAATTTTCAACTAGATATTTCCTTCAGGAAGACATTTCAGGCTAAAAAATATGTCTAATGAAGTTAGCAACTCCACATTGTTACCAACTTTACTGCGTTTTTTAGTTTTTCTAAATGGCATCATCTTTGAGCTCATTCTCCAGATCACCCTTCATACTTAACCTGATCAGACAAGTCTCCGTCACTTCTGTCTTTGTAGGCTCTCTTGGAATTGTCTTTTTCATTTTGTCGTGGTAACTGCCATGCATACTATCAACTTTACTTCTTATCTAAACTGATTTGTTGTAGCCTCTGAATGGATTCCCCATTCCTCCATAGTCAAGACCATTGATTAATTGCCCTCAAATACAACTGTCACTCAACTGCGCAAAAATGTTAATGACTGCTTGTTTACTAGATTAAAGCCCAATTTTTCCGTCTGAAGTTGAGTGTCTTCCAGAGTTCCCACCCAGATTTCTAACATTATGTCCCATTTAACATTTTCTATATATTCCAATGAGATAAATGAATATCCCATGCCCATTCTAGCTTCACTCTGTGCCTTTGCACATGATAAATTTCTTTGCCTTCCATGCTTTCTCTAATATACCTCACCCTGCATCTCTAAACCATACCTGTTCTTTAAGATGGAGCACAAACCCCCACTTTTCTGTCAAGTAGCCTCTACTCCCTATTCAAGGTATCTATCTGCCTTACACTTCTTATTAACATACTACTTTCTAGGGTCATTTGAGTAATAAACTCACTTTGTATTCTCAAAATACCTAGCATAGCATCTTTTTATTTATTTTATTTAATTTTTAAATATATTTTATTGATTTTTCACAGAGAGGAAAGGAGAGGGACAGAGAGTTAGAAACATCAATGAGAGAGAAGCATTGATCAGCTGCCTCCTGCACACCTCCCACTGGGGATGTGCCCACAACCAAGGAACATGCCCTTGACTGGAATCAAACCTGGGACCCTTGAGTCCGCAGGCCAACGCTCTATCCACTGAGCTAAACCAGTCAAGGCATAGCATGGCATCTTGTCAATTGTGGGCTTTTAATATTTGTGAAGCTGTGAAAATATATATACTATCTGTATTATATGTGGTATACTTAAAATTTACCATGGAGCTCTGGCCTGTGTTTTCAGTGGTTAGAGTGTCGACCTGCATACCAAAGAGTTGTGGGTTTGATTCCCAGTCAAGGTCACATACCTGGATTGCAGGTTTGATCCTCAGGCTCTGTCAGGGTGCATGCAGGCATTGATCAGACCATCACACCTCAGATGGAAGGTAGGGGAGGGTGGGGGTAAGAGTGAAGATCAACCAAAGGACTTGTATGCATGCATGTAAGCATAACAAAAGGACACACACACCAGGGGGATGAGGGCATGAGCGAAGGAGGGGGAGCAAAGCCGGTATAGAGACATATGTGTAATGCCTTAATCAATCTAATCTAATAAAAGATTAATATTGAAATTGACCATTTCTACGGGATGCCTAAGCCATGCCCACCAGCCAATCAGAGCAGCTGTATGCAAATTAACCCAGCCAAGATGAAGGCTGGCAGTCATGAAGCTGGAGTAAGCAGGAGGCTTCCGTTGCAGCAGGAATAAGGTGTCTGCTCCAGGCAACATTGTTGCAACATTGTCTCAATTATAGAAGCCTCAGAGCTGAAGCAAATAGCAGGCTTCCCTTGCACCAGCTATGGAGGAAACTGCCTGCCTAGAGTCTACTAAGGCAACATTCTTTCAATTATAGAAGCCATGAAGCTGAAGCCAACAGGAGGCTTCATTACCTGCCTAGGCCTCAGCTTAAAGTAACAGTATCAATTATAGAAGATAAATAAACCTCAGAAACCTGCTTCCAGCCATCCTTGCTGGGACATTGGGTCAATGGGAGCTGTGGGCAGCCTGAAAGCCTGAAAACAGCCATCAGCCCCTCACCCAGGCTGCCCAGGCACCCCAGCAGGTGGACATCCCCAGAGGGGTCCCAGACTGCAAGAGGGCACAGGCTGGGCTGAGGGACCTCCCGAGTGCACAAATTTTTGTGCACAGGGCCCCTAGCAAAGAAAAAAAAAAGGCAAAATATAAAATAAAATAAAGGAGGCAACCAATTGATGTATTTCTCTCATATTGTTTCTCTCTTTCTGTTTCTCACTTTCTCTCTCTCTCTCTTTCTCTCTCTATCTCTCTCCCTCATCCCTCTCTTCTACTCACTCTAAAAAAATCAATGGAAAAAATATCCTGAGGTGAGGCTTAACAGAAAAGTTACCATGGAATAATTTGCTATCTATTAAATATGTGCATGCCTCATCCCAGTAAGATACTTGAGGACAGGGACTCTGGCATTTATATATTATTTTCCCTCTACAGTATCTTGAACAATACCTTGCATTAGTATTACTTTTTTTGTGTGTGTTAAAATAGTAATATATATGGTATATAAGCAACTGTCTTACTATGGTGTCTTTAAAAATACCAGTTTGAGGAACTGGGGGAGAAATTTACATAAGAGAAGCATATATTTTTTTTCCTTTCTCTCCTCAAGATAGAATCATCTGCTTCCCCTTAAAATAGTCTAATTATTTTACTGGAGGTCTAGTTATAAAACTACTTGCTGTTGCACTAGAAATAGAATTCTGGTGTTGCTTAATGAGATTATTCAAGTTCACATTACTTATTCTGCAGACTTCCTTCATCTGAGTAGATTGTTTAATATTTTATTTGTTTTATTATTCACATTTTGGGGGTAAAATATTTCCATTCGCATTTGAAGTTGGTTGACTTGTAAGTCAGAGTTTGAGTGCAGAGAACTTTCTCTTGGTCCTGTTATTTCCAAGTGTGCAGCTACCTAAGCTGTCTGTAACTCACATCCCTGCAATGAGGTTTCTGCTGCTGCTGGAGAAGTAAGGCTTTGTCCTACCTCGGAATGCAACCTCACATTCCCTTCCCTGCTGAAGATTCCCCCTCTTTTTTTCTGAGAAGTGAACTTCTCTCACTGTCTGCACCCAAAGCAACTATACTCCACTGCAAAAATTAATGATGAAATTCCGTTATACATATATTGGAATATGTTTAAATGTATCCTGTCACTTTGGGGGATACTTTTTTATTGTAACTTTTATTAACTTTGTTATGAAAGTATTACAGACATCACCGCTTTCTCCCCTCATTGACCCTCTCCTCCTCGCTCCTGCCCCTTCCCCAGGCCTATATTTGTTACTGCTATTTTACATGATAAAGGTCAATATAATTCATCTTTTTCAATTCATAGAATGTAATTCCAACAACCTTTCTCTACTGTATTCTTCCTCGTCTTCCCCTGTACCCCTTACCAGACCATTAAAAGCACTTTAATTACAAGAGTCTTTTCTATCTCTTCCTAAATCAGTCATTTATCTGTTGAACTGTCATGTTATGTTTAATGGCATTCTGAGATTTGTAGGGAATACAGATCTATTCAAACTATGGAACTTCCTTTGCTGACATAATACAAAAAAAATTTAGAAAGTGGCTAAATATTAAACTTAGTGGCAATTACCATGAAGGTAAATAGAGACGAAAGAAGTGAGCTTGCAGGAGTAGTAGAGGAGAACTGATGGAAAAGCAGCATTTGAGCTGGGTCAGAATGCCCAGAGCTGGGCAAAAAGGCTGCCTGTGTTTGAGATTTGGGTGTGCTGAAGCAGCAGTGAGGAAAATAGCCCAATGGGCAGGCAATAAGAGTGCTGAGCGCACACGGGGCAATGTGGGAAAGGCCAGGCTGATGAAAGCTGACCACAGGATCCACTCAAGCTTTCAAGCTTTTAATCGGTTGGTATGACAAAATGGTATTTACAGAACTTGACTTCAGGTACATCTCTAGGGGCTTACGGTGTATAATAAAAGAAGAGGAACTGAAAATGTGACAACGTGGACAGTTAATTTTAAAGATTAAAGTAACAGTAATTGCAAACGAATGCTTTTGAGACAAGTTAGAATTATAAAGTAGGAGAGACCAGTGCACAGTGAAAGCAAAGGGGAAGGTTGGACTCCGAGGGACGAAAGGAGAAGCACCAGTGTCTCCTCACATTCCTGGGACAGACCGGTGCTTCGTTCAAGTGCAGTAATCGTGCTGGGGCCACTAGGTGGCGGTCTTTGTTAATTGGTAGCCTGTGCTTTAGACAGGAGTTCAACTTCGAGAACACTCTGTGTTTGTTTCATACGTGTCCTGACGTACAGCATTTATAGTTAGGGACACACGTTCGTAGGTGTTTCCCCTCCTTTATTCTCTTTGGTCTGTGTTCTCCAGCGAGATAAGGAAGACGGGAAGAAAATAAATATTTAAATCTTCGTCTTCACATGCTTGGCTTGACCACTCTTCCTTGGCATTTCCAGTCTCTGTCCTTGCACTAGGGGAATGTGAGACAGGAAGAGGCACCCTTTATTTTTCTGGCCGCCATGGTACCATCTCCCAGGGGTTGCCTACCTGAAAGCCCCTGGCGTTGGCCCAGGGAGGAGAATTGAGGAGAGGGGCTTGAGGGACACAGGTGGCTTGGCTGAGGGGTAGTTTCTTTTTCTTTCTTTTCTTTTTTGTAAAATATATTTTATTAAATTTTTTTTTACAGAGACGAAGGGAGAGGGATAGAGAGGTAGAAACATCAATGAGAGAGAAACATTGATCAGCGGCCTCCTGCACACCTCCCACCAGGGATGTGCCCATAACCAAGGTACATGCCCTTGACCAGAATCGAATCTGGGACCTTTCAGTCTGCAGGCTGATGCTCTATCCACAGAGCCAAACCAGTCAGAGCATGGGGGGGGGGTGTAGTTTCCATGTTATCTTCTTATTATACTGGTCCCCAACCTTCATTACATCTACTTGCTCCAGAGCAAGGCATGTCAAACTTACGGCCTGTGAGCAACATGCGGCCCACAATGAATATTTTTGCAGTCCAGCCAATATAGCGATATGTAAAAAAGTTTTAATGAAAAGTTCATAACTTAATTTTTACAATATCCTGTTATGCATAATCCTATGTAATAAAAGGGTAATATGCAAATTAACCCTTTCACCCTCACAAGATGGCTGCCTATGACCAGGCTGGCAGGGTGGTTAGTGAGGGATAACCAAACAACTGAATAAGCAGGTTGCATGGAGCAACCAGGCGGGCAGGGGGGTTAGTGAGGGATGACCAAATGACTGAACAAGCAGTCTGTGTGGGGAAACCAGGCCAGCAGGGGGGCCATGAGAGGTGACCAGGCCAGCAGGGGGCAATTGGGAGTGATTAGACTGGCAGGGGGTGCAGTGAGGGGCAACAAGGCTGGCAAAGAGGGGCAGTTTGGGGCAACCAGGCTGGCAGCAGGGGCAGTGAGGAGTGACCAGGCTGACAGAGATGGGGCAGTTGGGGGCAACCTGGCCGGTAGTGGGGGGCAGTTAGGGGTGACTAGGCCAGTGGGGAGGGGGGAGGTTAAGGGTGATCAGGCCGGCACACAGAGGCAGTGAGGGACAATCAGGCCAGCAGGGGGAAGTAATTAGGGGTGACCTGGCAGGTAGACAGGTGAGTGATTAGGAGCCAGCAGTCCAGAATTGTGAAAGGGATGTCGGACTGCTGTTTAGGCCCTAAACTGCAGTTGGACATCCCCCAATCGGTCCTGGATTGGAGAGGGTGCAGGCTGGGCTGAGGGCCCCCATTCCTGTGCACGAATTTCATGCACCAAGTCTCTAGTTATTAATAACAAGCTATAATGTGAGTTAATGACTGATTACTATAATCATGTTGCATTCATTTCCCTTATGTGCCTTACATGCAGGTGCACCATTTCTCTCCACTAATATTAGCAGCGAATCTTTTAGCAGCTGATTGCCATGTCATTAATCTTCTACTGACTTGTTTGGTGTGCACAACAGGAAATATTTCGCTTTCAGAGAACAAGAAAAATAGGTTTATTTATGTTACACTTATTAATTTGTGCAGTTACTCAGTGTCTGGTAAGTTAATGTTTAAGAAAAAATATTAATTTTTATTAAAATGTTCTATTTATTTCAGCCCTTTTGTATTCAGCATGTCTCTATCAGACTAAACCTACGTTTCTATGAAAATTGAAGCTTTTGTGTTTTTTCTTGAGGCCCACATAAACTTAAACCTTGTTTATTTGGCCCATGTTAGCCTTTGAGTTTGGCATGTTTGCTCTAGAGCCTCATCTTCTGCCACTCTAGAGATCCCACCATGAGGAAGGTTATGAGCTAAGCCACAGGTGTCTCATCCAAATTGAAGAAAGCCTGCTACCTTGCAGGTGGAAGAAGGGGGAAGGCTTGTCAAACACGGCCCATGTTTGCTGAATGTCTGACCCAACGATGAGTGAGCGTCGGTAATCGGTGGAGGAAGGAGATGGTCTAGGTCTCAGGATGCCACATGAATGCTTAAATCTCTTCACTTACGTGTGCTCTTTAGAACTCTATTGGTGCAGGTCTGTACAGATTACCCGGTCCTTTGTACCGTCTGACACACCATGGCTGGCATTCTTCTGTGAGGGAATGCTTTCTGAGTTCTAAACATTCAATGTACTGATGAACTTTTGCTAACCTATGACTTTATAAGAAGCTCTTATTAAATTAAATAATAGTACAGTGTGTAAAAGTCACCTTTGAAGTGCTTAGTCTCAGCACCATGTAATTAACAGTAGAGGCTTAAAGTGCAAACAGGGGTTTTATCTATCCAAACACTTTTAGTGCCAAGCTTTCCGATGCTCTTTAATGAACCCTTGCAATTGTAACAACAATTACAACTTCAGTGACTTCAGTGAGTCTGAAGGCTCCTTGTAAATTTATTCCCAACACCTCCCTGTAGAGAAAAATTTCTGGGCACCTAGCTAAAGTGATGCATTTTCTACCTGTCCTAAAAATTAGGTTGTCAGTTTTCTCTTTAGTACAAAGAAAGAGGGCTATTTCATTTCCTCCCAATAACTAAATTTTAATGATTTTCTATTTTATTTTACTGATTTATTCTTGACTGCTTTTTTTTTTTTTTTCCATTTGACCTTTTGGGCCAATCAGGGCTTTTAGCCAAGGATCAAATAAATCTGAGTTCTGGATTAGGCAAATCCCAGACTCACTTTTCCTTTCTTATTTCCCTGCTTTATCTCTGTCTGGCAGAGATGATCATCCTATAATATTAATCATTTGGAACCCTGATGCTTGAAATAGTGAACTTATAACATAAAATTTCTTGATAGAAAGTTAAGCACTTAAATGCTGCTGTATTTTAAAATGGTATTTTACTTTTATTTATTTTCAGAGGTGAAATTCATATAACATAAATTCAATTTTTCACCATTTTAAAGTGTACAATTTAGTAACTCTCAGCTCATTCACAATGATGTGCAGACATCACCACTAGCTACTTTCATCATACCCATTACGTAGGCATTTCCTTCTTCTTCCTTCTGCTAGTCCTTGACAATTAGTGATCTTTTTCTTTCCGTGGATGTGCCGAGACTGGAGAATTCATATGGAATTATGTAATATGTGGTTTTTTGCGTTTGTATTCTTTTACTTATAATATTTTCAAGGTTCATCCTTTTTGTATTATGTATCAGCACTTCATTCCTTTTTGTGGCTGAATAATATCCCATTATATGAACATAACACGTTTTGCTTATCCATTCATCTGTTGATGGGCGTTTGGGTTGCTTCTTTTTGACCATAATGAATGATGATGCTTCTATGAACATTTATGTTGACATTTTTGTTGGAATATCTGTTTTCAATTCTCTTGAGTATTTAATATGTTTAACTATTTTAGGAACCTTTTATTTTTATGCATTCTAAATATTGGTTATTCTTCCAAAAGTTATTAAATAGGATTTATTATGCAACCATAAATACATATACATGCTGCATTGGGTTGAAATATTAATCTATTAGCTCCTGTCTCCATATTCAATAGTAAGGCTCCAAAAACAGTCATTTAGGCAGTTTAAGGAAACATGAAGTGGCATTTCTTTAAACAAAATTGTTGAGGCATTTCTTTACTCATTCTATGCTTTCATCCAAGAAACATTTATTCAGTTACAACTATGCATTAAGAATAGTTTTAGCTAGAAGGGTCAATGGGGGAAAAGGGCGCATCTGTATTACTTTCAATAATAAAGATAATTTTTTTTTTAAAAAAAAGAAAAATTTTAGGAACAGGGAATAGAGGCAAAAAGATTTTGTCTTAATGGAACTACATGTAAGCAGGGGGAAGAAGATGCAGGGAGTCAGTACAAGTCTCTACCTTAGACTATGAGATCAGGGTGGCTCGGATTTCAGCGTGCATGAGAATCACCTGGGGACAATGTCAAACTGCAGATTTGAATTTTTAGGTCTTGTGTGTAGTGAGAGATTCTGTCTTTCCAACTAATTCCCAGGTGATGCCCATCTGCTTCTGGGTCACAGAGAAGGCTAACTATTTAGTAAGTGACTTTTCAGCAGGGACATGAATGAGCAATGCGCATCAGGAGCCAACCAAGTCAAACCTGGAGAAGAAAGTTGCAGGGGCAGAGAAGAGCCCTGCAAGGCTCCTTGGAAGGGGTAAGCTTGGTGTCTCTGAAGGGAAGTGATTCCATCTTTTTCCCTAACACATAGGGACAATGCAAACAGAACCAGCTAGAGTATCTTGAGCCCTTGTTGTATCAGTCAAAGCCCATCAACAAAAGAATATTGCAAAGATATCATCTTCTCTCATACCATTTGTCATAACTCTAATTTTTTAACCTTTATTTTCAGGTGTTTTGGGGGGCTCCTTTTACTTAGCATTGTGAGCATTTCCAATATAATGAAGTATTTGAAAACATTTTTTTTAAATGGATATATGAAAGCATATTTAGAAGTTCCTGGATTTAGGAAGTTTAAAAATGATGGAGTGGTTCTTAAAAATATATTCACATGTTTGTGCGTGAAATGTTTAAAAAATTAAATGTGTGTTTAAATTTTTATTATTTGCATTTTTTGTTTTGTTTTGTTGTCTTCAGTTTTCTGTATAGTTATTTGTATCATTTACAATTAATCATGTATTCTTTCTGTTAGTTTTTTTAACTTTATTTTTATTGTTCTCACTACTACATATGTCCCCATCCCTCCACCCCCTTTGCCTAACTCCATCCAACCCCCCACCCCTCCATTTCCCTCTGGTCATCACCACACTATTGTTTGTGTCGATGAGTTTTGCATATATATTCTTTGGATAATCCCTTCAACTTCCTTCATCTAGTCTCCCCCTTCTACTTCCCTCTGGTAGCTGTCATTCTGTTGTATGTATCCACTAGAGGCCTGGTGCATGGATTTGTGCACTGATAGGGTCCTTCGGCCTGGCTTGTGGGTATTGGGCCAAAAATGGCTCTCTGACATCCCCCAAGGGGTCCCAGATTGCGAAAGGCTGCAGGCCAGGTCTAGGGACTCCACCAGTGCACGATCAGGGCCGAGGAGGGACCACAGGAGGGCTCCAGAGTGTGCCCAGCCCATCTTTCCCAGTCTCGATTGGCTGAACCCCAGCAGCAAGCTAACCTACGAGTTGGAGTGTCTGCCCCCTGGTTGTCAGTGTGTGCCATAGTGACTAGTCGAATGGTTGAACGGTCAGACACTTAGCATATTAAGCTTTTATTATATAGGATGCCTGTTTCTATTTTGTTCATCACTTTATTTTGTTCATTAGATTCCACATATCAGTGAGATCATATAGTATTGTCTTTCTCTGACTGCCTTATTTCACTCAGCATAATAATCCCCAGGTCCATCCATGCTGTCACAAAAGATGAGTTCCTTCTTTTTTACAGCCTGTAAATATACCACAGCTTTTCCAAACACTCATTTAGTAATGGACACTTGGGCTATTTCCAGATCTTGACTATTGTAAATAATGCTGCTTATAAACATACAGATGCATATATTCTTTCTGATTGGTGTTTCTGGCTTCTTAGGATATAGTCCCAGAAGTGAGGTCACTGGATCAAAAGGCAGTTCTGTTGTAGAAATTACCAGGTGACTGGAAAGCACACGATGGATTCTCAGAAGATTCAGGAAAAACCCGTTATTTGCAGATGTACTAGTGCGGTGACTCCGGGGAATCAGTCTCCGAAGCCTGAGAACCGAATGCATTGATTCCCTTGCATTTTTTTTTTTAAATCTCCCAAATATGGACCAGGCTTCCGGACTTTTCTTGGGCTTTGCAGCTCCTCTGACGGTAGTAAGGGGAAAGGAGGATTACGACCAACCACCCAGGCTAGCTGGAGCCAGCAGCTAATCTTCTGTGAGGGCTTTTTATGGCCCCTGCAGGCAAACAGGTTCTGGAAGGCTAGCTAGGACATAGCATAAAGGGGTCTAGGGCTAGCAAGCATATGCATCAGAATGCAGGTTAGTGGGGCCCAGGCTGCCTTCACAGTTCCACTTTTAAATTTTTGAGTAAATTTCACATTGTTTACTACAGTGGCTACACCAGTCTGCATCCCCACCAAGAGTGCACTAAAGTTTCCTTTTCATCACATGCTCGCCAGCACTTGTTGTTTGTTGACTTATTAATGGTAACCATTCTGGCAAGTGTGAGGTGATATCTCATTGTAGTTTTAATTTGCATCTCTCAAATGATTAGTGATTTTGAGCATTTTTTCATGTCTATTGACCTTTGTATGTCCTCTTTGGAGAAATGTCTGTTCAGATCCTTTTTTAAAATGGGCTTGTTTGTTTTTTTGGTGTTGTGCTCTTTATATGTTTTGGAAATTGACCCCTTATCAGATGTGCCATTGGCAAATATGTTCTCCCATATAGTGGGTTCCCTTTTCCTTTTTTTTTGATGGTTTCTTTTGCTGTGCAGAAGCTTCCTAATTTGATGTAGTCCCATTTTTTCCTTTGTTTCCCTTGTCCTAGGAGATATATCACCAGAAATATTGCTATAAGAGATGTCTGATATTTTATGGCCTATGTTTTCTTCTAGGATTTTTATGGTTTCATGACTTACATGAAAGTCTTTTATCTATTTTGAGCTTATTCTTATGGTGTAAATTGTTGGTCTAGTTTCATTATTTTCAAATTTATTTTTAATTGATTTCAGAGAGGAAGAGAGAGGGAGAGAGAGATAGAAACATCAATGATGAGAGAGAATCAGTGATCAGCTGCATCCCGCATGCCCTACACTGAGGATTGAGCCAGAAACCCAAACATGTGCCCTGACCAGGAATCGATCTGTGACCTCCTGGTTCATAGGTGGATGTTCAACCACTGAGCCACGCCAGCAGGGCTAGTTTTTTTTTTTTTTTTTTAAGATACCTCTTCAATTTTCCCAACACCATTTATAGAAGAGACTGTCCTTTCTCCATTGTATGCTTCTGCTTCCTTTGTCAAATGTTAATGAAAATAAAGGCCAGGGTTGGTTTCTAGGCTCTGTGTCCTGTTCCACTGAGCTCTATGTCTGTTCTTAAGTAATCATGCATTCTTTCTATTAGTTTTAACTTATTTCTCTTTCCTGATCTATTGCATTGCCTGGATCCATGTCTTCTTAATTATAGCTAAGAGTATTTTATTACATAATATAGTTATTTAGAAGCATATGTTGTAAAGTCAGACTGATCTGGATTTAATATTCAACTTAGTGAATGTGTAGCATGGGGCAAGTTACTTGCAATTGTTGAGTTTCAGTTTCTCTAATTGATAACTTTAATAAGGAGATTAACCAATAGGCTTATTGAAAATGTTGAAGAAGATAACAGATATAAAGTGTTTATAAAATGTTCAATATATAAGTGATATTGATTCTTTTTTCATGAGATTTTAAAGATCACTGCTGCTTTGGAAATAAAACTAAGGGAAGATGATGCACAATAGAAGTTTTGTGCCGCTATTTAATTATGCTCATAGAAACGTAACTTATTGAACAGTTTCTTTCAGACACCCTTGATCCAGACTGTGTCTACCATTTCTACTTCAGATTATCTTTTTATGCTGTCTATCTGTAAAACAGGATCCTATTATGCCAGTTCAGAAATATTGCTGTTTATGTCATTAAAAGCCTCCAGAGAATCTGCATTCTCCCCTGGATAACTCACAGAGGTGCTTCATAGCCCTTACAGCCAGAAATTCTTAATCTCTAAATTAAATGCCTCCTACTGTACTTTTGGACTTTTCTCTTTGGTATTGTAATCTTTTATAATATGTAACTATTGAGTTTATTTTTGTTTGAAAACTGTCAGACTATACTAATCATGTGTAAATCTTTTAAATATACCTCATTTATTGCAATGAAAATAATGGAATAGCCCTGAACAATTGTGTATAAGTGCATGACTTATCAAGGGGGTAAAGAAGGTGCTGGGCTGCCTTAAAATCAGTTTCCTCATTAGGAAAAAATGCCAGGAGGCAGTCCCTTGGTAAAAAGAAACCTTTTAAACTTTTTGTGATGCAGACACAATCAGCTGGTTACTTTTAAGATATAATTACACACAAATATTTCAGTGAGACCTTAATAATAACTCTGAATAATAATGTAGATTACTTTAGAATTTGCAAACATTTTATTGTTCTGAACATATTTGAAATAGAGGAAATAATTGAATAGAAAGTTTTAGTGTTTTCTAAATGCTGAGAATTTCTTTTTCTTTATTTGACTGACCATCAGCAGTGGCATAAAACAATGATTCAGGGACAGGGTGAGTGACATGTCTATTCTTGTCCCAAGTCAAGACATTCACTGAAAAATTGCTTCAGGCCATAACTTTGGCATGCCATGGGTTAAATAAAGGTCAACTGCAAGTGAAAAATAAAATTCAGTTCATCTTTTGGTGTTAAAGGGGCAAAATAGTTATCATTTTAGGTGCTTTCTGTGCTCTTATAATTCAAGGATTTTGCATTTCTTTTTTCCTCAACTGAGAATTTTCAGGCCAGTGGTGTCCATAATGAATACGAGTGCCCTGGGGGCATTTTGAAGGGGAAGAGAAAAAAACTTACCATATTTAAAAAAAATATTCTTACCCATACAGGCTCTTGCATGATACTTAACAGTGATATGGCTAGCCCTCAGGGGCTGAGTACTTTTTATATTTAAATTAGTCAATAGTGATTTGGATAACAGGTATCTGGAAAATTAGGTTCTAACCCCATCTTTGACTCACTTTATTTCTGTAAAAGATATTTCAGTACAGACTTGTAATTACTTTTTAATATTTCTTCTAAGTTGTTTTTGTTAAGGAAGTAGTCAGAGGTTCTGGAGGCAGTTTATCAGTCAATGGGGGCTCGAGAGCTTCATGTCCCTTTGGATTTTAATCTTGGCCTCATCACATTCTTTACACTACACTTGCCTGACAGGGTATTGAAAAGATTGCTTTGGATGGTTCACATGATGTGACCATCACATAGTAAGAGTTTATTAAAGGTCAACTTGTATTAGGGTTGTTATCATTCCTGCTCTGTATTTTCTGCAAAGAAAATATTGTAAATAGCAAAACTCAAATAGAGGACTATCCAATTATCTGGTTAATTCTGACCCATGCTAACAGATGCATAATAAATGCCCGCTGAGTGCTGTGTGGTAAAGTCTTATGGTGATACAGATGCTACCAGGCACATTCTGCTCTGTGGTTGGAGACTTTCTTGGATTACTTGTGTAATTCAGATAATTTTCCAAAGCATCCATAGAGGTAGGTAGATAGCCTTCTAATGATTTCCAGGTCAAACACACAATAGATTTCTACAGTAACTAATTTGTTTGTGGGTCCAAGAGTAGGTGAAGGTTCTTTGTTGGAGACAATGACAAAGCATAAATACAGAGGCATTTAGCCTGTGCTTGAACATCCCAATGACCTGAAAGCTTATAAAACTCTGAGGCAGCTGTTTTCATTGGTGGATCTCACTAATTATAACAGTTTTCGTGTGGGTGAGCCAGATTTTATCACTGTGCAATTTCCAACCTTTAGTGTGGTTTTATGAGGTAACATGAAAATAAATCTACTTCCCCTTTCACATGAGAGTTCATTACATATTTCAAAACTGTTAATTTGTCCCCATAATTCTTTTGTTTTCCAATCTAAACTACTATTTTCCAGAGAATAGTTTTCCTAGTTTTCTAAGTATCCTTATTCTTCTTTTCCCTAGTTCTAAAAAGTTTTTGGTCAATGTTCCTAACATATTTATTTGTTTTATCATATACTGGGAAAATGAGTCCATTTTGAACAGCAATGGTGATAGCGATTATATGTTATTTTATTTAATCTTTACACTAACCATATAAAATAGTTTTTTTCCCAATAAAACATCGAATAGGGCACTATTTGAATCTATAATAGCTCTAAGTAACCACCAAACCTTGTGTAAGTAATCTACCCTTTGTGTGCCTCAGTTTTTTTTTTTTTTTCATTCGTATAACGGGGATTATAATGATCCCTACCTCATAAGGCAGTTGTAAAGATTAAATGAATTCTATGTAAGCACTTAGAAAAGGATCCAGCCAATAAAAGTGATTCTAAGTGTTTGTGAGGCAAGCAAAGCTAGGTTATACTTTCACTCTATACCATAGTGCCTCCCTATACTGCTTCTTCTGAAGTGGATTTGGTATGCTGAATAAAGTTCCCCCAAACCTATCTAAATCCTAATCTCTGGAACCTGTGACTATTACCTTATATGGCAAAGGGGCCTTGCAGTTGTAATTAAGGGTCTTGAAATGGGGAGATTGGCCCAATATAATTACAATCAATCTTTTTTTTTTAAAAATTAATTTTATTGATTTTTTGCAGAGAGGAAGGGAAAGGGATAGAGAGTAGAAAACATTGATGAGAGAGAAACATCAATCAGCTGCCTCCTGCACACCTTCTACTGGGAATGTGCCCACAACCAAGGTACATGCCCTTGACTGGAATTGAACCCGGGACCCCTCAGTCTGCAGGCTGACGCTTTATCCACTGAGCCAAACCGGTTAAGGCTACAGTCATTCTTAAATAGGGACACAGAACTCCATCAGGGAGAAGGACATGTGTTCATGGAAGCAGAGACTGAAGTGGCACACTGAGAAGACGAAGGAAGGAGTCTCTGATATTTCTTACCACTGCTGCTTACCATTGACTGATAAACTGCCTCCAGAACCTCTGACTACTTCCTTAACAAAAACAACTTAGAAGAAATATTAATGCAATGAGAAGACGAAGGAAGGAGTCAATGCTGACCACCTCCAGAAGCTGAATGCAGCAAGAAAACGGATTTTCTGCTAGAGCCTCCAGAAGGAACCAGCCCTGCTGACACCTTGACTTTTGCCCAAGGAAACTGATTTCAGATGTCTGTCATTTAAAAAAAAACATATTTTATTGATTTCAGAGAGGAAGTGAGAGGGAGAGAGAGATAGAAACATCAATGGTGAGCGAGAATCATTGATTGGCTTCATCCTGCACCCCGCACAGACCCTGCTGGGGAAGGAACCCACAGCCTGGGTCTGTGCCCATGACCGGAATTGAACCTGGGACCCTTCAGTCCGCAGGTGGACGCTCTCTCCACTGAGACAAACTGGATAGGGCAAAAAAAAAAAAAGTGTATTTTTAAGACACCAAATTTTAAATACAGTGGGTATCCAAAACTGTCTGAAACCTTATATTGGAAAATAACTCAAGTGTAAAGATTGTGAGTTACTTCTGTGATGTATCTTGGTCAACACAGAGGAAGATACATTTTATGTGCAGAAGAGTCTATTTCATGGAAATTGTTAACAACCTTGGGAAAGAGATTTCATTGACAAAAAGCCACACTTAGCAGCATTGCATCTGCCTTACTTGCCCCATTTACTCTGGTATCACCAGTGCTCAGTGATAACCAGTGTGGGGGAAATTTTTCTCTTTTGTCATTCAGTGAATGTTATTTCTCCTTTGTTGTCATCCTCTGGCAAATGTCCTCCTTTCTCCCTTATCTTTGGGGCATCCTTTGGATCTTTGAGAGTGAGATGCTCCAGGGTTTCTTCCTAGCTAGTGTCCTTCTCGTAGTCCCTCAAATATTTGTGGCCACTTTTCGCACTTCAGTCTTCTCCGATGGAGTCTCTGATATTTCTTACCACTGCTGCAATGTGGGGGTGCTGTTTCTAGGGAGCTTCAACTGTTTCCAGGGAGAGGAGATGTTTTTCACTCAGTTCTGCCTCTCTTGGCACAGCTTTGCATGCCTTGGGGACCTATATCCTTCTATCTTTCTGAAGTTTGGATGGGAGTTTGCAAAAACCCTCCCTCTCTGAGAATTTCACCCAATTCCCTCCACCATGTAGACCATGGGCAAATGCAAAGCACAGAACTGCTGCTTTTACAAAAACAGACCTTTTACCTTTCCTCTCCACAAATTATCACAGGCCTACAACCACCTATTAATTCATCCCCAATTCTTATCTTTGTTTTTGTTTTGTTTTTAAGGTCACATAAACACTGTCTGGACAGCAGAAGTGGCCAAATCTATTCCATAGGAATTAATGATGAACCTGGATATTTCCTACCTTATATCGATTGAAATTTTGTATATTTTACACTTAAGTGAGTTTGATCCATTATTCTATGCTATCACACTATTAATAACTAGGGGCCCGGTGCACAAAATTCATGAACTGGGTGGGGGAGGTTCCTCAGCCAGCCTGGCCCCTGCCCCCACTCACATACTGGGAGCCCTCAGGAGGTGTCCTACTAACACTTAGGCCCCCTCCATCCTCCTCTTGGGGAGCAGGCCTAAGCCGCAGTCTGACCTCCCTTTGTGGGAGGTGACCAGGCTAATCAGGGAAGCCACCAGCCCCATCACCCCGCTGCTGCAGCCACTGCCAGTCACTGCAGCCACCAAGATGTTTCCATCAACATGGACTCCAGTCCCTTCACCATGAAGAAATTACAACTTTCTTTAGGCATTTTCAAGGTGTGTCTTTCATAGGATATTTTCTTTCTTTCTTTCTTTCTTTCTTTCTTTCTTTCTTTCTTTCTTTCTTTCTTTCTTTCTTTCTTTCTTTCTCTTTATCCTCGCCTGAGGATATGTTTCCATTGATTTTTAGAGAATGTGGAAGAGAAGGGAAAAACAGAGAGAAACATCAAAATGAGAGGAACACTTGGATTGGTTGCCTCCTGCATATGTCCTGACCTGGGTCCCAGCCAGGGAGGAGCCAGGAACCTAGGCACATGCCCTTGGTCAGAATTGAACCCAGACCCTGCAGTCAGCAGGCTGAGGCATTATGCAGTGAGCCAAACCAGCTAGGGCAGGATATGACATTTCTTAGCCCTCCAGCAGTGGACCTTCATTTTTCTCTCCAGGAGTGTGGTGGAAAAACCCTAGATTGCCTTTAGAAATTCTTATTACCCAAGTTACTAAGAATATCACCAGTGGCATATAGGGAGCTCAGCCAATGAACAGTAAGAAAAGGTGTTTCCTCAGTAGTTCACTCCAATCACCAACTCCACCCCTGCCCCTCCAATCCCAGCTCCACCCCTGCTCAGGCCTGTAACCTTTGGCTGAGGCTGCAGGCCTGGGCAGAAGACCCCCAAACCCTTCCAATCGCTGACCTCTGCAATCACTGGCTCTGATCCTGCCCCCTGCCATCGTCAGCTCTGCCCTTGCCCCACTGGCAGCCTCTGGCCAAGGCTACAGCCTCTGGCCAAGGCTACAGGCCTGGGCAGGGGACCACCAGGGCCCTCTGATAGTGGGCTCCACTCTTGCCCCACTACAGCCTCTGGCCAAGGCTACAGGCCTGGGCAGAGAACCCCCAGACACCTGCATTGCTGGCTCCACCCATGCCCATGCCCTGAGATCACTGACTCCATCCCTGCCCCACTGCAGGCTCTGGCCAAAGCTACAGGCCTGGGCAGGGGACCCCCAGACCTCTGCTTTGCTTGTGCCACCAGTGCCCAGACCCCCATGATTGCAGGCTCCTCCCCTGCCCTCTGATGGCTGGCTCTGCAGAGCCCAGGCCTCTGAAATCTCCGACCTTGCCCCTGCCCAGGCCTGAGGCCTCTGGCCCAGGCCTTATGCCTGGGTAGGGCACCCTCATAGCCCTCTGATCACTGGCTGTGCCCTTGTCCATGCCTGTGGCCTCTGGAGAAGGCCTCTGGCCTGGGCAGGGGACCCTCAGGCCCCTCTGATCATCTGTTTTGCCCCTTGGGCCCCCCACCTCCCCCACCACCTGCCTGGCTAAGAAGCCTGACTACTTCAATAGCGGGGCTGAGCCGGATGGGGCGCCACCATCTTATGGCCATGGGGGTGGCCATTTTTGTGACAGAGTGACACCAAATTTGCATATTACTCTTTTATTAGATAGGATAATAGTCATTTATTGATTTTGTACTACTTGTCAAGTACTGTCAGGGGTTTAAAGTATTAAACTATTATTAATAATGATTACTAAATAATAAGATAATAGTAATTTTACTTTTAAATGCTGATTTTGTCATTTAGTGAATGTTATTTCTTCTGCCTTAGTTCTCACCCTCCTCCTCCCTCATTTGAGTAGCTTCCATTCTATGTATTACTCTAAATCCTGTTAGATATGTTAAACAGCAACAGGTGAATGAAGGTTATGTGTTCCCTTTGATTGCACATGTTACTCAAGGTCAGTTTCCTAAATTCCTGTTTGTCTCCAAACAGCCCAAGAGATATTTTCAACATACCAATAAGTGAACATTTGGGGAAAAATTGGGTGCGTGTTGAATTATTAATCAGACCTCGTTGGGAATGGTACTTTTAACAGCTTTGACCCTAACTAATAATTGAACTCACATAGATTTATTTTGTCAGTGAACCCCCAATTCAATTCACAGTATGAGAGACTTTGTGAAGTGCTTTGCTCAAACCAAGAATTATAATCCTTCCAACAATCACCTTAGGAAGATACATCTCTAATTATATTTTATAGAATGGTTTTTCATAACAAATTACTACAAAATTGATGACTTAAAACAGCATAATTTTTTCCTCTCATAGTTCTGGAGGCCAGAAGTCCAAAGTCCAGGTGTCAGCAGGAGTGGTTTCTTTTTCCTGGTACAACTCCAATCTCTGCCTCTGTTGTCCTACAGTGTCCTATCCTGTGTCTGTCTGCTCTGTGTCTCTTCCCTCTTTCTATAAAGACACTAGACATATGGGTAAAAGACTTATCCGATTTTAATATGATTGCATCTTAACTTGCAATTAAATTAAATCCAAGACTTTATTTCCAAACAAGTTTATATTTATAGGAACCAAAGGTTAGGACTTCAACATATTTTTGGGGATAAGAAAAAAAACCAATTCAATTCACAACAAATAGAGAAAGGAAAAAAATAGTGAAGTGACTGAGACATTCATACAGAACATGAACCCATGATTTTTGTCTCCACACAATACTGTTGACTCCAGCTCCCTTTCTCCCAGTGAATTCTTTATTTTTTCCTGACTGTGTAGTCTTGCTGTTTAAATATCTGCTGTGGAGTTTCATGGAAGCTAAAATCAAGCTCACTATTTCTTGTTTTCCAAATCTGTCATGTTCCATTTTTAATAAGTTACTCTAATTATTAACTTTGGTTCCTCAACTACTTTTTTTGTTTGTTTCCAAGCTCATATAATTGCTCTGGGTCTGGACATTTATTTAAATTGACTTGCTGATCGCTTATTAATTTTACTCCTATAATGGGCTTTATTTTCATTTTAAGGATTGTTCTATGCAATCTAGTCTAAAGCATAATTCAGAGTTGAGTATCTGCTTATGTCCATATTCCTGGGCTGTAGTTTGTCATAGAAATTTTTGGTCTCTTCCTAGATCCACCTTGCCTTTACAGTTCTGCTATCCTCCAGGAAAGAGCTGGCAATGCAAAGTGTGGCACAAACTGTCAGGTACACAGTTATATTTAATTGGTTAACCGATTGATAATTACTGAATTTCTATTATGTGCAATGAGTGTTCTAACAATGTAAGAAACACCACATATGAGGTCTGGCCCTTGCAGTGCTTGCATTCTAGTACGGGGGGCACAGTAAAGAAAACAGACAATTGCAACAGTGCATGGTAACTGCTGGGAAAATAGTGGAGCAAAGGTGCTGTATGCATACAGAAGTAGCTCCTTACCCAGCTTTAAATCATTGCTAGTACCACCCTTTTGTTATTAGTTATATCCTCTCAAATATTGTTCCCTTATAATTCTAGATTATTATCTCTTTTTTTTTTGAAGGCACATGCTCTTTTTATGTATCCTGCTATGCTCAGGACTGGAGCATCCAATGTACGTTTTTGCCTTACAATATTGTACAACATACTAATGAAATAAAATCCATATTATTAGAGTTGAGTGACATTAACCTCTTCTCTTTTCTTGCAGATTCATATCAATGATATAGTTTTCTAGAGAAAAACCAGAAAGCAAAGGTTGGTATGATATCTCATAAAGAAGTAAACCAGAGTTTTTCTAAGTGAGGTTATTTAAAGATAAAAATTAGGATATTAATTCTAAATTCCCCAGGGTGCTTTTATTTAATTGAGCCACTTCACATTATTATAATTTTTATGTGGTGTGAGATTTTATAGAAACTAGAAAGAGAAAGATATTTTTCCAGATACACTTAACAGTGACATGTGTGGCCATTAGCTACACATTCAGTTCCTCCTTTTACTTTCCTGGCTTTTCAAGAGGTTACTTCTAGGACTCCACTGCCCTTCAGGCTGCCATAGTGCAAGGCAGAGAGCATGGTGGAAACGCGGTATCCATTGTGCTCTGTTTTTCTGTGTGACAGTTGTTCCTATTTTGTTTGTTTCTCCTCTAATGAGGAGACAACTTTCATCCAGGGAGATGTATGGGTCACTTGTTAGTGCACTTAACTTAAATACACGAAGGCGCTCCACCAGCTGGAAACTGTGACTTGCAGTTGAATTATTTTCGCACAGCGAAGGGTTTTCCCTTTGACATATTTTAATATACTTGCACACTGAGAGCAAGAGTGGGTGAACAGAAAACAGGCTGTTTTATTAACCCAGCAGTCAACTTTGAGGTTTGTACATGTCCACTTTTTTCTTGCCTTTGTACATAATCTCAAGAGACTGGTACCTGACTTTGCTCAGAATAACAAAGTCAGACACAAATCTCCAAACACAATTGTTAGCTGAATGCCAACTGTTTCTTCTCATCTTTTTTTTAAACTTGAACATTAAGAATTGTGGCTCCATGGGTGAATGATAACCATTAAAGAATGAGTTTGTTTTTCTTTCAGATGCTTCCCCTATAATTTACTAGATGTATTTTACAATATGTAATCTCAGGTGATAAAGTAAAATAATTTTTGCATGCTTTTTATGCAGCACACCTATTTCCTTTTTTTTCAAGTCCATTATTATTGAGAAGAAAAGAAGAAATCTATGTTACAAGCTTTAGCTGGACTCCAATTTCAACTGCCACAGCAATTAGGAGAAAGGAGAGGGACTTCCCTCAGCCAGGAAGCCAGGGCCCAGCATGCACAGGTCCGCAGGCAATTTTTATACACACCAATGTTTCAGAGACTTTTCTCAGTGAAACCAGAAATTTCTTTAAGTCCATTACCATCCTTTCCCAAGTTATATATCTGTGTGTGTGTATGTGTGTGTGTGTGTGTGTGTGTGTGTGTGTGTGTATATATATATATATATATATATATAGAGAGAGAGAGAGAGAGAGAGAGAGAGAGAGAGAGAGAGAGAGCCATAAGTTCTAAAAAAATAGTAGGTAATCACCTCTCAAAATCCACACATTTTAATTGCATTTAAAAGTTGTAGAGAACAAAAGGATAAACATCCAGAGATTGCTCTGGTCCCAGTGAGTGACTATGGAACCCAGCAAGTGGCTCATTTCGTAGCAGGTAAATGTTAGAGCAGCAAACCAACCAAAATATATATTTTTATCTTTCCTACCATTGTCATTATCAGAATAATGATATTACTTGATATTTGAAAACATTTTTATTTCACAAAGAAGTTTCATATCATCTCATTTGACTGTCTAAACCATTCAGTGAGGTATGCCATGTAAGTAGGAAGGTTATTAAAAATTTCTAACAGCATCCCAAGACTCCTAAAACACAGGAAGTGCAGCGACGTATCGAAAAGATGCTATCTTTGAGCTGCAATTCTAAGTTTGCTTTCCTATCTCTATAATATTGTGCTTTTTAAAGCATTGCTTTATTGAGAGGCTCAATGTGATAGATAATAATTATGCTAAAACTGGTTATAAAGTTTGAATGAAGATTACTTTTTTGTAGAGAGTCTATTTCATTCTGTGTAGGTAACAAGTGTTTTTTAGATGGCAATTTTGCATTGTGGTAAGAGGTTAGAGTACATAACTTTGAAGGACAACACAATGGATATATGACCCTAAGGCTAGTAACTTACTTGAGAGAGCACACCTAGTAAGTGATGGAGGCAAGATTAGAATACATTTCTTCTGACTTCCTGTAAGCTTCTATAATTCATTTTAACTTAAATATTATATTTTGAATAGCAACTTTGAGCAAGTTCTTGAGCTACAAATTATAGGGTGCAAATATGAAAAACAGAGACCTTGTTTTGAAGGTGTTATAATGTAGAAGGGTGTATAAATAAATACAATGAAAGAAAGACTATGTACCATAGGTGTGATGCATAGTACCATATTTTTTCATGTATCAGATACTATTTTTTTCTAAAGTCATTGGACTGAAAATTGAGGGATGTCTTATACACGGAAGTCCCCCCCCCCCCCCCCCCGTCCCCTGCCCCTGGAGAAGGGAGCTGCAAGGGGTATAGCTGCCCATATCTTGTTAAACAGGCTTCCTCTAATCATGAGCTTTATTGTTACTGATGTCAGCTAATGCCATAATTGGAGGTGGTGGTGGAGGTGGAGAGTGCACAGATGCAACAGGGACCAGAACTGTTCTGAGCCCATAAAGATGTCAAAAAATATAAAAATATAAATACCAGTAAGCAGTTATCTTACTCTGCAAAATTCAAACTGAATGTAATCAGCTATGCAAAGAGCATGGAAATAGAGATGCAGAGAGATAATTGCGACCTTTTTCCACTGAGTGTATGATCAGACAGTGGAGAAAACAGGAAGAACAACTCCTTAAGATGCCAAAAAAGGAGAAGGCCTTAAGGGGAAAACCAGCAAAATGGGCAAACTTGGAGCAGAGGCTTCAGACTTGGATTACGGAGGAACGCCAGAGTGGCTTATGTGTGTCAGGCAAGCTTACTCAATGTCAGACAAGAATGTTTGCAAGCGAAATGCACATTGTTCATTTCACAGGAAAGGCAAAATGGTGCTTCAATTTCATGAGGAGAGAAGGGTTAGCCATGAGAACACAAAGTTAGCTCAGAAAATGCCACTAGTTTATGAGGATGATTTCACATATATAAACAGTGACTCAGAAGACAGCAATGATATGATAGATGTTGAAGGCATTGATATGTCTGGAACTAATAATGATGATGAGAAAGATAGCAATGATGCAACAGAGGCTGAGTAAAGTAATATGCTACATAATATCATAGTACTGATATGTGAAAAATATTTGCTGTAATTACTAAATAAAAATGTGTTCTCTTTATGTTTAAAACTAGGGGCCCGGTACACAAAAATTTGTGCACTCGGAGGGTGGGGGTCTCTCAGCCCGGCCTGTGCCCTCTTGCAGTCTGGGACACCTCGGGGGCATGCCTGCTTGGCATGCCTGGCCAGCCTGGGTGAGGGGCTGAGGGCCATTTTCAGGCTGTCCACAGCCCCTTCAGGGTTCGTGCACTGGGTGGTGGGAGGGCTGGTGAGTGCAGGCCTGGATGTTTCCCACCAGAGGGCCTATGATCGCACACGCCTGGTGGGCCCCCACCGCTGAGGCGACACACCTGGCACAGAGCTGGGTGGCAAACCAGGGGCGGACACTGGTGCAGGATCCCTCGGTGGGGCCCTGCTGTTGAGCAAACACACCTGGGGTGGAGCCGGGCAGCGAACTGGCTTTGGATTCTCCACACTGTGCAGCAGACGCTCCTGCATGCCCTGTGGAGGCCCCTGGGGGGTGGATGAAGGTAGCAGACCCTGGACGGGTGCTCCCGCACGCCCCTGAGGAGGTCCCCGGGGCAGAGCCAGGCTGCGGACCCGGGACAACTGCTCCTACACACCCTGCAGAGGCCCCCCTGCGCTCCCACATGCCCCGGGGAGGCCCCCATGGGGCGGAGCCAGGCAGCGGACCTAGGCCAGCTGCTCCTGGATGCCCCAAGGAGGTTCCTGGTGGCGGAGCCAGGCAGCAGACCCAGGACAGCTGCTCCTGGATGCCCCGAGGAGGCCCCAGGCCGGACCCCCCCCTCCTACTGAGCTGACACACCTGGCACAGCTATGCTGGCCGTGGAGGCTCCCAGTGCAGAGCCGCCCTGCCAACCTCTATCTTGCTGGGTTAATTTGCATACAGCTGCTCTGATTGGCTGGTGGGCGTGGCCGTGAGCAGAGGCTCAGCCAGCCTAGGCAGGTAGTTGCAACAGAATCCTCTAGTTTGCTCTAGCTCCATGGCTGTTGGCCTCCATCTTGGCTGGGTTAATTTGCATACAGCCACTCTGATTGGCTGGTGGTAACGGTCAAATTTGCATGTTTCTCTTTTATTATATTAGATATTTATTTCTTAATTTGGGGTCTTATACATGGGGGTATCTTATACATGGAAAAATACAGTAATTGTACATAGGTTTGGTGATGTCATGGAAGTTTTTATTTTGTGGAGGCATTTGAGTTAGCCCTAACAGTCTTGCTACATTCATTCTCAGGGAATAGCTATATTAACCATATTTGCTTTAGCTTTCATATTAAACCTATTCTTTAAAAAAGACTATTATATTGCCCACCTGGCATGGCTGTGGCTGAGTGTCAGCCTATGAAGGTGGAGGCCATAGGTTTCATTCCTGGTCAGGACACAGTACCCAGTTGTGAGCTTAATCCCCAGTAGGGGTGTGTAGAGGCAGCCGATCACTGATTCTCTATCATCACTGATGTTTCTATCTCTCCCATCATCTCTGAAATAAATAAATATATTTTAAAAAAGGACTATTTCATTGAAATATAGTAAACTTTCAACTGAAATGCTTATTTATTGTAAATTAAGCTTTAAAATTGTTTTTTAAGGTAATAGATATATCTTGTTTATAATAATTTTAATTTTATTACATTTTTATTCTTAGTCCTTTTAACTTTCTTTACTAAAACATGTTTATGCAGACATGCTTTTTTTTAGTAATTTATTTTATTTTTAAAATATATTTTTATTGATTTTAGAGAGGAAGGAAGAGGGAGAGAGCGATAGAAACATCAATGATGAGAGAGAATCATTGACCAGCTGCCTCCAGCATGCCCCATACTGGGAATTGAGCCCGAAACCCAGGCATGTGCCCTTGATCAGAATCAAATTGGGGATCTTCAGTCCGAAGGCCGATGCTCTATCCGCTGAGCCAAACCAGGTAGGGCCAGACATGCTTTTAATGAAAAAAAAAATCACAGTCTGAGTACTATAATTTTTGTCTTCTTAGTATCATCATCATCATCATCATCATTTTCACACCCTCAATATCAGATAGATAATTTTTAGCACTTATTAAGCTAGTGCTATAAGGGGACCATCATACTAAACACTTTACATACTTTTTCCCTATATTTTTATAATACAGTAGTGTGGCTACAAGCCCCATCTATACTAATAAAAAGGTAATATGCTAATTAGACCAGATGTCTTCCGGACAAAGCCACAGTGGCAGGGTCTGAGGCAGAGGCCAGCAGGGGAGCAGTTAGGGGACAATCAGGCCGGCAAGGGAAAGCAGTTATGGGTGATCAGGCCAGCAGGTAGAGGGGTTAGGGGAGATCAGGCAGTTAGGCAGGTGAGTGGTTAGGAGCCAGTGGTCCCGGATTGTGAGAGGGATGTCAGACATCCCCCAAGGAGTCCCTGATTGGAGAGGGTGCAGGCAGGACTGAGGGACACTCCCCTCTACATGCACGAATTTTGTACACCAGACCTCTAGTTTTACAGATAACAAACTGAGGCTGATTTTTTAAATTTAGCTCAAAATCACACAGTTAGCAAGAATGCTATATGACCATGACAATGCTGGCAGTTATTATTCTTCCCTCATTTGAGGCTTACACTTTTTCACACTTTATGAGGAAGATTCACATGATATCCAGCAAGAAAAACCCAGTTGAAAGTAGAGTAAGCCACAGAAAGCACTTGTTGGCTCCTGTTACTAGGAAGGTTAGCTGATATCAGAGGGGACTGGAACCACCAGTCACCTCTATCATTAAGAACATGTTTATCGGTGTGTCCTCTGCCTGCTGCCGCCCCGCTGCCGTTGGGGCGCTTCCCTTTTCTTGCTGCAGAGTTTTAGGGGCCCCATGTGCACAGCCTGGCGGCCGTCGTCCTCTGCTGCTGCTGCTGGCGCTCCTGGGAGCCACCGACTCTTCGCTGGGCGGCCGTGACCTCCGAGGGCATGTGTTCCGGGCCCAGCGCTTTCGGTTCTCGAGGAGCCGGGCCTGGGAGCGGAGGGGGCCATGCTGTAGGTCCGCATCCCGCAGGTCCTGCATCTTCAGTAAGGCAGGTATGTCTGGCCCTGTGCTGTAGTCCTGGCCCAGTACCTGTGGTTTCACAGAAGATCTCACCCAGGAAGGCTATCTTAGAGAATGGAGCTGGAGTGAGCCTTCTAGGAATCATAGCTGCAAAATGTGGTGCTGAGGTAATACTGTCTGACAGTTCAGAGCTGCCTCACTGCCTAGAAATCTGTCAGCAAAGCTGCCAAATGAATAACCTGCCACAGGTGTGTGTTGTAGGACTAACATGGGGTCACCTATCTCTGGACCTTCTGGCTTTGCCACCCCAGGATATTATTCTTGCAGCTGGTGTGTTCTTTGAACCAGAAGACTTTGAAGACATTTTAGCTACAGTATACTTTCTGATGCAGAAGAACCCCAAGGTCCAATTGTGACCTACTGACCAGTGCTGTCTGGTCACCTGAAGCTTTGATCTACAAGTGGGATATGAAATGCGTCCACATTCCTCTGGTGTCTTTTGATGCAGACAAGGAAGATATAGCAGAATCTGCCCTTCCAGGAAGACATACTGTTGAAATGCTGGTTATCTCCTTTGCAAAGGACAGTCTCTGAATTACCTACAAGCTGTTTTGGGACAATGTCAATACCCATTAGCAACCTGGCATGGCCATTAGGATCCAGACCACTTCAGCCTGAGAGTACAAGCAATGCGTTTAAAGATGGTCCGATCTGTTGGCCTTAAGACTGTGGTGTGTCTACTAGACAGTATTTGTGGAATACATAGCCATGAAATCAAAAATTAAAACACATATTAAGGAAAAAAAGGAACATGTTTATCTCTCATCTCTGCTTTCGTCTGCATGTTGTCTTTGTTCTGAGACCAGTTCTTCCTTGCAGCAAACTGTGTAGACTTCATTCTCTCTAGTTCATATCTTCACAACTTCCCACCTGGGAAGAAATGGGGGCTATGTTACTAGGCTCCATTGTGAAGCATTTCCAGGTAAAGGTTGCTAGGATCCCATTTCCAGCCCTTGGTCTGCTCATTAAGGTGATGGCCAGTATTGTGCTCAGGTTTCATTGATCAGGTGTTCACTATTATGAATGTAGGAGATATGGAAAGGGAAGTATGTTATTAGAATTGGGAGGAGTGTTCTCAGACATAGTCTCTAAGAAATTAGTATGAGTCAGGCAGCCATCCAATTTGTGGTTATTAATTGTAATTAATTGTAATTTGGGTGTTATAAATGTGTTAAATTTCCTCCAGATATAAATCTCATTTACATTTATGCTGAATCTTTTGAAGTTGTCTATCTGAGAGGCCTCTTAAAACCATAGATTTTTTTTTTAATCCTCACCCCAAGGTTATTTTTTCCATTGCCTTTTTTTTTAAGGGAGAGAGGAGGGGGAGGAGAGGATGGGGGGAGAGAGAAACATCAACGTGAAAGAGAGCTATTGATTGTTTGCCTCCTGCACATGCCCTGACCAAACAGGGCAGGGGTGAACATGCACCCGAGGTATGTGTCCTTGATCAGGACTTGAACCCTCGACCCTCCAGTCCACAGGTCGATGCTCTAACCACTGAGCAAGGCAGCCATGACTAAAACCATAGATTTCTAATTAATTTCAAAGGAAAAATAAAGGAAATTATGATAAGTGGCCTTTGTCATGTATTATGCCTGACATATTTAAAAAGTTCCTCTGACTTTAGTGTTAATAAAAGGAATGAAAATTACAGAAGCCATAGAGCTGAAACACATTAACAGCCATTCATTGCCTGTAAAAACTTAAAATAACAAAAACCAAAAAACAGAATGAAGGAATTTCTTTCCCCAAAGTTCCTTTTTGTTATAAGTATAAGGAATGCATGCGTTAGAATAAGCAAATGTAGCTGTTAGTATCTGATAATGAGTAATGGATGAACTGAAATAAGACTGTGGTCATATAAATTATGATCAATTTCATAATCAGGAAGCCTGAAGAAGACACCTAATCTCCTTTGTGTTGTTTGAATAACACATTATATATCTGAGACTCATAGCATCTCATAGCCTGTGGAAAAGCTTATAGCCCCAGAGCTTACTATTGGAGGCTCATGGCTTACTGCAGCCAAGTGGGGGAGGAGTGGGAGTTGCCTGTACTCTTGGATTCCTCAAGTATAAACAGTCTGGTACTATGATTCTTATTAATCAGTACTTGTTCCTCAGTGTCTGCCTTGATTTTAGGTAATAAAGCTGAGAGAATTATACAACCTTTTGGCTAATAACATGTAGAGAACTTATAATATTGTTGTTCTTCACAATGATTGGCATATCATTTCAGTCTAATTTTTTTAACTTATCTTGAACCATTGAAAACTGGTCACCTTTCACTTTATAATCTCCCTCCACAAATGTGAAGGCTGTTGTCCATCTTCAACTTTTCTTCTTTTTTTAAAAAAATATATATTGACTTTTTACAGAGAGGAAGGGAGAGGGATAGAGAGTTAGAAACATCGATGAGAGAGAAACATTGACCAGCTGCCTCTTGCACACACCCCACTGAGAATGTGCCCGCAACCAAGGTACATGCCCTTGACTGGAATTGAATCTGGGACCTTTCAGTCCACAGGCTGACGCTCTATCCACTGAGCCAAACCGGTCAGGGCCATCTTCAACTTTTCATTGTCTGTTTCTTTTTTTTGAAACTTTTAATGAATTATTATGACGAGTTGTTACCTCTTCAAATTTCTCATAGCTACTTGAAAATGTGCATCATGGGGACTGGCCAAAAAATACATTTTACTAGAGTTTTAAGGTAATATAAACTCAACATGTAACTTTGTTTCATTATTTTTTAGTGGCAATAGTATTATCTTCATTTTCAATTATTTTTAAACATGTAAGTTCAGATATATAGATGCTGATTACTTCTAGTGACTTCCACTAGATGAATAATATTGTCTATATGTGGTAACTGACCCTGTGGGTAAAATCTCAAACATGAATAATTGAGAAAAACAGGAATAGTAAACATTTCATTCCAAGTTACATTACTTATTATGAATATACAACTGTATAAACTAAGAAATTCAGTACAACATTTAAGGCAATGTCTTGTCTTGGTATATTAGTTTTTTTAGCTCACTGGATTCAACAGTCCCCAATCCCTGCACTTTCAACTTTCTAGACTTTGGGTTCAAAGCGTTGAATTTCTACAACTTTTTTGAGACCTGTACAGTGTGATTTCAAGCAACAGTTCAGGCAGAAACACCTTCTGGTGGTTTTATTAGAGAAAACTAACTTTCAATGTCCTGCCTCTTAGTTGGCACTGAGTTCTAAGTTTCCCTTTGTCCATCAAAGACCTATGCCTGTTCCCCACTCTGCTTTTTCGGGACTTGAGATGGTACATCCTACTTTTATTTTTGGAACAACAGAAATTTATATTCTCACAGTTGTGAAGTCTGGAAATTGGAAATGTGCCCTCCTGGTTGGTTTCCCCTGAGGCTTCTTGCCTTGGGTTGTGAATGGTCGGTCATCTTCTGCATGTCTTCACATGATCTTCCCTCTGTGCCTGTCTGTGCCTAAATTTCCATTTTTTTAAAAGTTGAGAAATGAGGGATTTTTTCTTCTTTCTTGTTGTACAAGTTTCATGTGTACAACATTATAATTTGACATCTATACAAAGTGATCACTCCCCCCACCCAAATCTAATTAGTATCCATCACCTTACAATTTATCCCTTTGACCCTTTTGCTCAATCCCTTTACTATCTGGAAACCTCTAATATGTTCTCCAGGAGTTTGCCTATTTTTTTGTTTTGTTTTTGCATTTGTGTTGCTTTTTGTCTTTTTTTTTAAGATTCCACATGTGAGTGAAGTCACAATACCTGTCTTCATTCATCTGATTTATTTCACTTAGTTTAGTACACTCGAGGCCCATCCGTGCTGTTGCATAGAGCAAGACTTCATTCTTCATTAGGGCTGAATAGTGTACACACATCCTTTTTACCCATTCATTTAACATATCAGGTGCCCATATGTTTCGAATTAATGATTTTGTTTTCTTTGGATAGATGCCCAGCTGCGCAATAGCTGGGTCATATGGTAGTCCTATTTTGAATTTTTTGAGGAATCTCCATGTTGTTTTTCATAATAGTTGCACCAATTTATATTCCCACCAACCATATACTGATGTTGATGTAATAATCTAGTTATTATTAAACAGCAAAGTAGGAAAGGGAAAACCAGTTCAGATGCATTCCTAGTAAGATCTGGGTGAGGTGGAAAGGTGCTTTCCAGTTAATCACAACTGAAAACGTGTCAGTAGTCAAGATGGAGTTGGCCCCCATTGAAGTCCTTCCCCCTCCATTTCCCACTTCTGCCTCTCCAGTCCTTTACCACACTATTGTCTGTCCATGGATTAATATATGCATATAAATTCTCTGGCTAATCTCTTCCCATTGCCCCCTTCCCCACCCCCCTCTGAAATTTGTCAGTCTGTTGCATGCTTCAATATCTCGGGATCTATTTTGTTCATTAATTTCACATATAAGTGAGATCATGTGATATTTGTCTTTCTCTCACTGGCTTATTTCACTCAGCATGATACTCTCCAGGTCCCTCCATGCTATCTCAAAGGGTAAGAGATACTTGCCTTGCTTCCTTAATAAATTTGCTTCCTTAAATTACTTTAATAAGTTGGCTTTATCACAATGCAATCTCTCATTTAAATTCATTTATACAAGAAGACAAGAACTGAGAGGAAACAGTCCTCTCCTTTCAACTCAGGGGGCTATCCAATAACACCTTTGCTGGGGACCCTGGGCTGCTGTAACAGTACCCTTCTCTCAAACAAGCAAATACTCCAACAACAATATTGGTTTCCTATTTCCCGAAAGATAAAGTTCAAACTTCTTAAGTTGCCTGGTGTTGGAGGAATAGCTTTATTCTTCTTAGCTCCCTTGCTTTGAGTACTCAGAAGAATGAATGATGGAATCTTAGGCAATTTGCACTGTATTATACTTTTCTCAGCTGGACTATAGCTATTAGAAAAAATCCTGTATAATAAAAGGTTAATATATAAATTGTTCCCTCAGGAGTTTGATCGACAGGGAGTTTGATCACTCACTATGATGTGTGCTGACCACCAGGGGGTGGCATGGAACTAAGGAAGGCCCTGGCTGGCCCTGATTGTTGGCCAGGCTTAGGGACCGTACCCGTGCAATAATTTTGTGCACCAGGCCTCTAATGTAGATTATATTCTCCAATAAATACTTTGTTTCTTGTTCTTCATTTTAACAATTGAGGATGGATTGTTAAACTTTGAAGGAAGAGGAATGTGGTAGTAAAGAGACAGAGGGAAGCTAGGTAGTCAAGGTTGGGGTGGTGAATAAAATCTGAAAACCCAGGTGGGCAGAGTTACTAGGACAACCTAGCTGGGTGGGGAAGAAAGGGTACATGCAGGAGACAAACGTTAAAATGTATGGGTTTCACTAAGACAGGCAGCTTGCAGATAACCAACCAATCACAAGGTAGTAAGGTATATACACCAATCCCAAGGATATTGTTAAGGCAAAATTCTTCTGAAAGGACTAATCAGGAACTAATAAGCATATATACAAAAAAAGCAAATGCTTATCCTCTTCTCTCTCCCCTGCACACTAGAATCTTAGGTTGGTGGCAGGAGATGCTCCCCCCATCGCCCCCGTGGCTGATGGCCATGTGGGCCTCCACACGTGGACTAACAGACTTTAATTTGCTTGGATGCTGAACTGCTCCCGACTGTAACGTGGAAAGGAAGATTTGGACACGACTCCTGCCCCTGGAACCCCAGCTGCACCTTTCCCAGGACAGGCTTCTCTCCATGAACTTAGGTTCCATTAACTATTTTTGTTCCAGAGTTCATCCTTCGATTTTGAGAGATAATGGACTCGGACTCAAAAACCCCACATTTTGGTTTCAATAGGATTAATAGTTTATGATAAAGACACGTTCATTAAGATTAAAATAAATACAAAAAGCTATTAGCAAGAAAAGCTTAAAATTTTCCTTGAGAATCGTATTTGGATCTGTCTCAAAATATGAACAAATGTTTCACTGAATCAGTTTTCAGACAGTATCAAATGGCCAAATAATTTTTTCTAGAAATTTTTCAAAGCACTTATTGCATCTTTCCAATTATAGCCATAGAAGTGTGTTAATATCCTCAAGCACTTTCTAAGTCTGAGATATCACTCAATGACTTTTAATAATTTAAATATTTTCATATTGTCTCACAACCAAGCTTTTTTCTGAAATCAATGCTTTTTTAAAAGTAAAAATTTCTTTCCTGGTTCTTGTGAGTAAAAATAGTCCTTCTCTTTCTCCACCCAATTATTTGGATAGTCAATCAGGTCTGCTATTGGGGCAAATCGTTTAAATCTTTCTAAAACTTTAATCCTTGTATTGTGCAATGTGTGAAAGCTTCATATATGTTAAACTTATTTAAAATGGTTACTTTTCAGTTCTACCTTCATCTTCTTTTCTTCCATTACCATTGCAGCATATTGCAATTGCCTTCTTTCTTCACCATTATTAACTTTCCCCTTTTTATCAGAAAAAAGATCTTGCTTTCTTTGATTCTCTTATTGATATTTTAAAAGAACTTTTTTCCCTCTCTTGCTGTCTCTCTCAGGCAAGTCACATATCAATTGTACTTTATCATTTCATTGTCAGTCTTTGTGTCCATTCTCTTATCCCAGCTGAGTTTTTTCCTTTTTCTATTTTTTTTGGGGGGGAGGGGAGGGTGGGACTGGTGTTGGGAGTTTCATATCAGTTTCAGGCCTAAAGCAAAATTCATTCATTTCAAATGGAAATTGCAGTGTGTATCAAAAAGGTAAGGTTTCTTTCTTTTTTTCTTCAATAAAATGGAGCCTGTGCAATTCATACTCATCTAAAGAAATTTTAGTATAAAACTTCTAAATAAGAAGTAACTGGGAAATTCTTATCTTGGGCTGTAGTCACTGAAGATAAGGAAACACACCTGCTTCAATACCTCCATCTGGCTTTACACACGCGGTTAAGACTCAGTATGCTCTGCTCTTTCTTTCATCCGTGCCCATCTGCTTGTACGTTGTGTTCCCACCCTAACATATTTTCAGACCCTTGCCATAGGGCAGAAGTGCCAAGCAATTATTTGTTGAGATAGATAGCCCACATAATACTGTAAGTGACATCTGTTTTGTAGGAAATCCTTCCCTAGTGGCAGGAGTGTCATATTGGCAGCTCCTAGGAATATTGGAATTGACACACAGGAACAATTGAATGTTTTATCTTATCCTGAATTCTCACGCGGAGAGTTTCTAATACCAGATGCTTTAGAGGACTGAGTAACCCCCTGACTCGTTCTCTTGTTCTCTTTACACCTCTGGTAATCGGCAGCACTGCACTATGGGGAACATTTCTTCATGACCCAGCTGGTAGTCAAATTGTGCCCTACAGCATAAAGATTGGCATATTTTAAAGTTTATTATAGTTAAGATGGTGAAAATGGGATTTTAAAATATTAATGTGCCTACTAGATTGTTTGATCTAAATAATAGTTTGAATAAAAAGTTCCACAAGTTACTCTTAATAAGTTATATGGCAAAATTAAAATGACAGATGGACATTTAATCTTCTAAGAGTGTGGATCCCCACGTTTGTCAGTGGTTTTTCTTTAAACTATTTCAAACAGATGATAAGAAAATAGCTCATAGTCCATAAAGATTCAAGACTTTAATCTTTGCATAAAGGTGTATTTGGTAAAACATATTCATTGGTTCTGAGTAAACTCAGAATTTATTGATTTTTTTTACCATTTGGTATTAAGAAGTCAGACAGAATTTGGAACCAAAATTGTTATTGGCATAAAATAACAACTAAGATAATAAATGCAAGGTAGGTTCTGGATAAATGTACACTGAATTCAATCTTCCAATTTATCTACATTGATGTTACTATTTCCAGTGATCCTTAGGACACTGGGAACAACTTCAGATTCAAAAGTTAGAATAGAATTATTATGAAAGGTCTTTAAAGTTTTCATTGAAATGAAGATACTCAATTACATAAATCAACCTATTTACTTGAGTTGAATTAAGATTTAAACATTTAGCAATAATAAGCTGTATCAGTTATGTGTTGTTGCAATACCTACTACTATGAAAATTAGTGACCTAAAATAACAACCATTTTCCTTCATGCTTACCTGGGCCAGCCATACGGGCTGCGTTCATTTTAGTGCTTCTTTTGCTCCTCATTCTAATCACTGTCTGATTGTTGCTGGGGATTGAGAATCTAAGATAGCCTCAGTCAGAAGTCTGGTTGTTGGTGTTGCCTAACTTCTGGACCATTTGTCTTTCACAGAATAAGCTGACTTCTTCATATGTAAGGGTGCTAAAACCAGGAACTGGGGGGCCAGCCTCAACGTAGAAATATTTTAAATTTCTGCCTGCATGATGTGTCATCAGCCAAGCCAACATGATTAAGGCCAGAACCAATGTGGGAAAATACTACTTAATGGAATGGATACAGAGAAGGACGCTTATTTTGGGTGCTCTAGCTATAATAATCTACTACATGTTACTATCCAGGATTATCACTGCAGAATCTTACCTTCCTGTACCTTAATGCAGTACAAGCCATCACTAGAATATTGTGCTACATTCTATAAATCTATAAGAGAAAAGAATTGATTAAATCCCTTCAAGTTTATCTGTCCTTTCTACATATTTTAAATACAAGTCCCTTTTCATATCAGTATATGTGGTTTGCAAATACTTTCTGCAAGTCTATAGTTTGCCCTACTACACTTTTAATAAGATATTTCACAAGGTAAAATATTTAATTTTTACAAAATCTAATATATCAATTATTTATTTTTGAACAGTATTTTTGGTGTCATGTTTAAGAATTTTTTTCATGCATTGCTAGTTTCAATTTGCTAATAAGTCAATGAAAGATATTGATCTGTAGTTTTATTTCTATTTTTCCTTTCTGTATTGTTTCCGTCTAACTTTGACATCAGGATAATATTTGATATTGGAAAATGTTAGTTCCTCTTCTATTTTCTGGAAGAGATTATGTAGAGTTGGCCAGTTCTTATTTAATGATTGATAGATTCTTCCATTGAAACCATCTTGGCCTAGTGATTTCTTTTTAGTAAGTTTTTAGATTATAAATTTAATTCACTTAACAATTATAGGGTGTTGAAATCTCTAATTAAAGCTGTGGACTAATCTATTTTTTCTTTTAGTTCTATCAGTTTTTTAAAATTTTATTTTATTGCTTAAAGTATTACAAAGAATAATACACATGTTTCTTTTTTTTTCCCATTGACCTTCCCCCAGCCCCTGTCTCTTGCTTCCATTGGTTATGCTTATATGCATGCCTACAAGTCCTTCGGTGAATCTCTTACCTCCCCCCACAACCCTCCCCAGCCTTCCCGCTGTAGTTTGACAGTCTGTTCTATGGCATTTTACTTTTGCTGGAATGATTAATTACATTTTAAAAACTCATGAAGAAAGAGTTTTTAAAATGTAATAAAAAGAAAACACCCCAAATTAAAAGCTGAAAAAGATCTGAACAAATAATCTCAACATAGATGGTACATAGATATCAATTCAGTATATTAGAATATGCTCAATATCTTACATCATTATGGAATTTCAAATGAAACTGAGATAATACTATATAACTATCAGAATGACCCAGATCTAAAACACTGAAAATACTGAATATTGTCAAGAAGGTGGAGTAACAATAACCCTTATTTATTGTTGGTGGAAGTGAAAAACGGTACAGTCACTTTGGAAGCTAGTTTGGTAGTTTTTTACAAAACTAAATATACTCTTTTGTTTTTTTTACATAGATGACTAGGTCATCTGTGAACAAATACAGTTTTATTTATTCCTTCTCAAGCTGTATTTTAAATTTCCATTTCTTGTCTTATTGAATTAGCTAGGATTTCCAGGAGGAAGCTGGAAAGCATTGGTAAGGAAAGACATCCTTACTTTGTTCCTGATCTTATTGAGAAAGCTTGGGTTTCTCATCATTAAGTAAGATGTTAGCTGTAGGTTTTTTTTATTGACATTCTTTATCAAGTTGAGGAAGTTCTCCCTACTGCTAGTTTGCTGAGAATTTTTATTATGAATTGGTGTTGGGTACTGTTAAATGCTTTTTCACATTTATTGATATAATTATGATTTTTCTTTTTCAGTATATTAAAGTGAAGGATTACATTAATTGACACCTGGATTAAATCCAACTTGGTCATGTTGTATAATTATTTTTATACATTGTTGGATTCAATTTGCCAATATTTTGTTGAAGAATTTTTTCATCTATGTCCATGGAAAGTATTAGTCTGTTGTTTTATTTTTTCATAATGTCTGTTTGGTTTTGGTATCAGGATAGTACTGATCTCACAGAATGAGTTAGGAAATATTCTCTCTACTTCTATTTTATGAAAGAGATTATAAAGAATATGTGTAATGTCTTCCTTAAGTATTTTTTAAAATTTACCAGTAAACCCATTGGGGTCTGGTGTTTCTGTTGTGAAAGGTTATTAGTTACTGATTCAGTTGCCATAATAGATATAGATCTATTCAGATTGTCTATTTGTTCTTGTATGAGTTTTGTTAAATTGTGTCCTTCAAGGAACTGGTGAATTTAATCTACTCTGACAATTTTTTAATTAGTGTGTATAGATATTGGTGTTCAAAGTGAATACTGATATTATTAAATTACTATTTATCATATTTGTTAGTTTCATGTTTGTTGTCTTTGTTCTTTTTTCCTATTATTGTCTTCTGCTCTTTTTCTGCTTTTTGTGGTTTTCACTGAACATTTTATGTGTTCCATTTTCTGTCTTTTCTTAGTATATTCATTACACCTTTTTTTAGTGTTTACAATACACATATACAACCCATCCAAGTTTATTTTCAAATAACTCTATATCACTTCATGGTAGTGCTGAAACTTATAATAACAGAATACTAATTTCCTTCCTCTTGTTTTCTGTATAATTTTTGTCATTTATTTTACTTATATTCAAGCATAAATATACACACAAGCAAATAAAATCAAATACATTGCTGATATTATTTTGAATAATTTGTTTTATGCTAGACCAATTAAAAATAAGAAAAATAAAAAATAAAGTTTTTATTTTACTTTATTTTATTCCTTTCCTGATGCTCTTTCTTTCTTTATGTAGATTTGAGTTTCTGACCTAAATCATTTTTCTACTCTGCTATTTCCATTATGTGTATGTTACATTTTGTTGTTGTTGTTGTTGTTATAGTTGTCTCACAGTTCTTGAATTGTCTGTCTTGCTTTTTTTCAGACTTTGTTCTCTTTCCTTTTCAGCTTTGGAAGTTTCTACTATCATATCTTTAAACTCAGAGATTCTTTCCTCAGTTATATTCAGTCTACTAGTGAGCCTATCAAAACATCCTTTATTTCTGTTATGGTGCTTTAGATTTTTAGCACTTCTTTTTTTATTCTTATTTAGATTTCTATCTCCTTGCTTATATTTTACTAGTATCTATTTTTGCATATTGTTTATTTTTTCTACTAAAACTCTTAGCATGTTAGTTACAGCCTTTTCTTTGTTTTGTTTGATGTCTGGACTTATAATTCCTATACCCATGTTCTGACTCTGTTCTGATGCTCGTTCAACCTCTGCAACTGTGTTTGCTTCTTTGCCTTTCAGTGCGCCTTGTACTTTTTTATTGAAAGGTGGACATGATGTATTAGGTGAAAGAATCTGCTGTAAACCGGCTTTTATTAATATAGCCTTATGTTGTGGAGAAAGGGAAACATTCTCTTGTCCTGTGATTAGTCTCAGCTTTTTGGTGAGTCTGTGTCTCTGGACTGCAAATTTCATAGCTCCTCAGTCCTCACTTCCACTTACCTTAGGTGGGACAAGTGTGCTAGAGGAGGCTGAAGTTGAGTATTTCCTTTATCAGGTAGTTTAGGATCTGATTAAATAGTTTTCCTGAGAGAAGGTTTTGTTAGGAATAATAGAATGACCTGGTGCATTTCATATTGCTTGCTTTCCCCCTACCTCCTCAGGAAGCTGGAAGGAATTATTTTCCTTATTATTCACTGTGAGAACCTGGTGGAGTTCCTGGAGGTAAATCTCATAAAAGTGGAAGGACCTCATTTATCTGGGTTCCCCTAGAGCTCTTCACTCTCAGTCTTATTTTCATCAGGCTTCCAGCAATTCGTCAATTAAAGTTTAGGTTTTCCTATCTTGGCACTAGTTCCCAAGGGGTTTCCTGCTATGGATTTCTGCATGGATAGGTTGTCATTCTCTGCCTGTCTCTCCAATTTTGGGCCAGCAGTTTGCCCTATAATCTCACTTTTCTGATGGATCCAAGAAGAATTGTTTATTTTCCACTTCGTTTTCACTTTTCTTTTTTTTTTTTTTTAGGATAGAATGGCTACTTCCTAAACTTCTTACATTCTGGATTAGATACTGAGAGGGCAGTCAGGGCAGGGGTCCAGTGGGAAAACAAAGGCAGGTGGAACATAGGCAAGGGAAAACAGGCAGTTTGAGCAAGCCTAACCACAGAAACCAATCAACAAGGAGTAAGAACACATAGGAACAGAAAAAGTTCAGCATAGGAACAAAGAATGACCACACAGAAACAGGGAAAGTTCAGGTCCATTTCTGTGCAAAAACAACTGAGGGAATCTGCTGGGGCTGACCGGCAGCCCCTGAGCGACAGATGAATGATTGCTCTAACACACGTTCTGAGAGAGAGAGGGCTAAGGCACTACTCGGCTATCACCACCAAGCAGACCTGCCTCCTTTGGCTTTATTGTCACAACAGCTTGAACTAAAATTAACCTTCAGGTACAACCAGCAAGGTAAGTATCCTTGAGAAAGCATGTGCTTCTACAAGGTCAGGTCTTTAAAGACTAAACATAGAGATTCTAGCAAAACACCCCGGGGATCAGACTTGTTTGGAAAGTCAAGGTTGGGGCTTCCGCCTTCGGCAAGGTCCCCTCAGAGGCCCCAGACCTTTCAGAGAATCCTCCTCACAGACATGCCACCCAAGTCCCGTGCTTCCCCACAGGAATCAATCAGGTGATGACACAGGTAGACATGGAGCAGGCTTGTAGCAAATATAGACCCCTGGCCTACAAGGCTTTAACGGGAAGCCCATTATTGGGGCCCCCTCCCCTTGTGGGGAGTCTGAATATGCTTATGCTTGTAGCAAATTTTCCACATGTTCGCTTACATCTTCTGGTCCGGAGCTCAGGCTTTGGCATCAGAAGACACCACCCGGGAAAACACCTGGGCTCAGCGCTCAGGTTTGCGCTACCAGAAGTCACACACGTACTTTTGTTTCTGCAGTGGATATAAGGGCCTTAGTGAAATGTTCTCCATTTTCAGTAAAACAGACGGTTCACTGAGCACATAGGCGATAAGGTGAGCTAAGGCAACAAAGGTTTAAAAATTCAGTGGTTTTATGGCCAAATATTAGACAATATTTTGAAAAGGTCAAGTTCTAAAAGGGATATTAAGTAACTAACTCTGTTTTATGAACTCTGTAAATCTTGAATACCATTTCAATGATATCTTTGCAAGAAGGTATTAATTAAAGTTGAAAATATAACTAATATTCTCCTTATTAATATATAAAAGTAGCGATTCATCTGCTGGGTATCATAGGCATATATATTTAAAGTACAGTGTGCTACGTAAAGTCAGTGATAGTCAGTTTAATTAGCATCTGATGAGAGTTAGCAATTTAACTTTAATTTACAGCATAAAGGTTAGGTGAGGGGAGCTCATTCTATGATAGTGGCACTATTCTAATAATGAACAGTAAATTAACCACTGAATTAAAAAAATAGAGTAGAGGAAAACGTTACACATGTGGATAAAAAGGGGCCACATGCTAACCTAACTAACTCAGAGAAAGTCTGAAATTAAAACCTCTTAATTAAAAAGCAGTTTACTAGTATGTGGGTAGTCATGTCCCAGGCCAGTATCTTCCCTGACAAAGATCAGCTTTGATCCTTACTGAGCCTATTTTCTTTTTGTATATAAGATAACATACCTGTGGACTGTCCCTTGGAACATCCCTTTTTCCAGGCCTTTGGGGCACAACAAATGGCACCAGGGTGAAGACCACTTGTCTGCTCATTTTTTAAAGAAAATATTTTTAATTGATTTCAGAGAGGAAGAGAAAGGGAGAGAAAGATAAACATCAATGATGAGAGAGAATCATTGGTCGTCTGCCTCCTGCACATCCCCTACTGGGGTTAGAGCCTGCAACCCAGGCATGTGCCCTTGACTTGAATCGAACCCCAGGCCCTTTAGTCGATATGCCCACACTCTATCCACTGAGCCAAACCAGGCAGGGCTTTCTCCCTTATTGTTATTATTATCATGTTAATTGTTGACTGTTAACTATCCTGAATCCACCTATGTATAAGAAGCATGTGTCTATCATTTTACTTTTTATCCAATCACAGAAGTTTCCTCTTGCTTTGCTTGCTCTCACCTCCCTAATCTATCACCAGTGGATTTCCTGTAACCTCCTTTGATGGTAATTTATAAAAATGGATGAAAAACCATCATTCTCAGGAGGATTATCCCAATACATTGAGATTCTGCCTCTGGCAACAGTTTAGCTCAAATACACTAACAAAAATCCTTTACTGGTTTGAATATTTTTTTACATTAACACACACATTTGCTAATTTATAAAGCTATTATATCCTAATTAAAATATACTCTAATTTTTAAATATATTTGTCATACACAGTCTATGCTAGACCTACATAAAATGAGAAAAAAGCAATCACATTAATAGTACTTGGTCTTACCTATCTGACTTCAAACCAATTCTGATGTTCATAAAATTAGTATGGTTACCAGATGCTGGGGGCAAATTTTCTGTAGTGTTTATGATCTCACATTCAGAAATCAAAATTATATATGTCCTCTTCTACCTCCTTAATATGTTTAAAAGTACCTCATGTATTATTGTATTGGTCTCCAACCTATCTCAGTAGTTTCTTTATGTGTTCTCTATGCTTTCAGATTTCTCTTGTGGTATTTGTTTTTGTAAACTCACCTCACTTTTATAATAAACTAGAGGCCTGGTGCACTTGTGGGGGTCCCTCAGCTCTGCAGCTATCTGGGGTTTATCTTCTATAATTGAAACTTTGTAGCCTTGAGTAGAGCTCAGGGCCCGCAGGGCCCTGGCTTCCTCCATTGCCCTGGGCAACTCCAGCTCTGTGGCCATCGCCATCTTAGTTGAGTTAATTTGCATATTTGCTCCTGATTGGTTGGTGGGTGTGACTTGTGGTCATGGCTTGTGGGTGTAACAGAGTGAGGACCAATTTGCATATTACTCTTTTATTAGATTAGATTCTATCGATTTGTACAACCTGTGGGAAAATGGATAATGAAACAAAACAACAAACCCTATGTACAATAGCTTTGCAACTTTTAAAGTAAAAATGGATATCTCAATAAAATGAAACAAGTGAACATAACCAAACTTCAGATACTGAATTTTTCTGGGTGGGGTTATGTCTACACAAACTTTTTTAGGTTGCTCTCCCTCCTAAGGTATATCCACATATGAATACATTTTCCTAATATATACTTAGCTTCAGAAATCAAAGTAATTATAAGAAAAAAAGGTAAAAAAATTTTATAGACAGTAAGAGGCTATTTTAGGAATAGTAGATCTGAGGAAAAAGGTATGGAATATGAAGCTACAAAGAGATATTCATTTGCCCTACCTGTTTTGGCTGCGTAGATAGTGTCAGCCTGTGGACTGAAAGATCCCAGGTTTGATTCCAGCCAAGAGCACATGTCAAGGTTGCAGGCTCTCAATGACTCTTTCTCATCACTGATGTTTCTTTCTTTTCTTTTTTTAAAAATATATTTTATTGATTTTTTACACAGAGGAAGGGAGAAGGATAGAGAGTTAGAAACATCGATGAGAGAGAAACATTGATCAGCTGCCTCCTGCACACCCCCTACTGGGGATGTGCCCACAACCAAGGTACATGCCCTTGACCAGAATCAAACCTGGGACCCTTTAGAACAACAGGCCGAGGCTCTATCCACTGAGCCAAACCGGTTAGGGCATGTCATTGATGTCTCTCTCTCTCTCTCTCCCTTTCCCTTCCTCTCTGAAATTCATAACAATATATATTCTTTTAAAAAGATATTCATTTGTTAAGAGCACAATGACAAAACAATAAAGTTAAACAAAACATAAACTAAAAAACAAAAGCAAACTTATTTTAAAACTATCTAACAGGGTCCGTCTGTTATAGCACAATGAAAAGCTAGGAAAATTCCGGGACAAGTGGGATAGGGAAGCTGAAGTAGGAAAAGAAAACAAGGCCAAGAAGTTTTGCAGGCTGCCTGAACAGGACCTTATCTTGAGAACAAAGGGTTAAAAAACCTCTCCTCACAAAAGAACGCAGGAGAGGAGGAGGAGGAAGCTGTTAAAACTACCAGATAAAAGGGGGGGGGGAAAGAAGAGTAAGAAGAGTATAGTCCTATCTTATCCTACTCACTGATTAATCAGAAAGCCAGCCGTTTTGCTTTTGTCAAGATAAGTTTTCGTGTGCTTCTCATAAATGGAGGGAAAGTCATGGCAAAGAAAAGAGGGGAACTTTAGAGTTCATCTATAGCAGGATATCTAGCAGAGGAATTAAAAAGAAACACTTATAGATGGAGGGTATATAAGGCAAAACCCCTCCCCCATCCCACTTGCTCTTCAGATTAGCTGAGCCAGTCTGAGCTTTAAAGACAGATATATAGATTTGCTTGATCCTGATGTGCTTCTTTAATAAATGTGCGTGTTTAATTTTTTTGATAACTTCACTTTCTTTACATTTTTAAATAAATTCCCTTTACGTAAACTCCCAACACATATTTTCTGAAGTCTTTCATTTACATTCAGCCTCTCCCACTGACTCAAACCTCTCTGGTGTCTGTGAAAGATGCCCATCAAAAGTCAAATACTAAATTGTTGGTTAAGTAAATTTAATCTTCAGACTTCAAAGCCTCAAATTCTACATTCTGCATTGTTTTTCCTGGAGCTTCCTTGCCCATAATGTTGCCTTGTGCCTTTATGATCTCTGATCTTCACATATGTCATTGAGAAATTTTCTTTAAAAAACAAAAATGAGGGCCTCTTTTATGAACTGTACCTGTATATTTTTCTTTTACTTTCCATTGTTTAAGCATATACAAGGTGTCCCCAAAATATACACATGCTTTAACAGCTGATAGCTCAGTTTTGAAAATGAAATGTATTTTAACAAACACTGACTTTATAATTATTCCAAGTGTGTGTATACATGTTTGGCACACACGATATTCTCTAGGCCACATTAGAGAGTTCATATATCGTCTTACCGTGATTTCATGGATGTCACATTTTGCCTCTTACTAGGAAATTTTCCCTTGAGGACAAGGCCAAGTCTACAGCTTTCTTTGAAACTTCAAAGTGTTCAGTCTGCTGATGTGTTAACTCAGTAGGTACTCAGTAAATGGTCATTGGTTGAATAAATAAGCAATTAAAGTAAAGCAATTTTTTTTGCCTTTCTTAAGAATGGTTAATCTATTCCTTCTTTGGACAGGTTTAAATTGCTGAGAGAATTTGTTGGGATTGTTTGTAAACCTAAGTTTCTTTTTTGTAGTCTATGGAAGGTGGCTGGTTTCCTAGTAATGATCATTTGAAATATACTTTTTGGGCACAGGATTAGAGAACCAATCTGGCAATTACTCAGTGATTCTTGAGGTGACCTACATTCTCCACATTAAAAAAATGAATAAAGAAAACAGTAATCATCATAGAAATCTGCCTTTGTTACTTGGTAGACTTTGCCCAGCTCAAACAAATTAAATGTATCAATGTAGTATCAGTTTTTGCCATGGCCTTGGTATTAAATCAGAAGAATATTACCAAGAGTATATATTGAGTAAAACTTCAGTACACACACACACACACACACACACACACATCACACCCCTCAATACATCTTTATTTTTAAATTTGTGTTTTAAGACTTCACCACAATGGGGAAACTAAAGTACTAAAATATCCAATTACGCTTATTCTGCCTCAGGTGACATATTTATTTTGAATTAATGGGTGCATGAAAGATGTATTTGCCAAGATTTTTTGTCCATTTAATCTGCAGTTTCAAGGCAGTGTTTTAATCCTATAAAACTAATTTAATGGAGCAGGTAGACTTTTGTCAGTTAGGTGAAGTTCAAGTTATAACTAGTATTAAAGGAAGAAAATGTAAGAAACAAACAGTAATGTCCAACATTTGTTGTTTATTCTTTTTTTGGGAGGGGGGTTCATTTATTCTTACCACTTGCATATTAGGGCAATGGGAAAGAGTGCTTTCTGAGTTCACAGGGCAATTCCTTAGAGAGTGCAATGAGCTCTTATCTTTGAAAGAACAATCAGTGGGTAAAAACTGCCCCAGTGTTTGGAAGTTTAAATTATGTCTTTATGGGGTATCTAGTAACTTTATTGGAGACAAAGGTCTGACAATATTTCCACTAAAACAGCACTTTTCAGAGCAAACAATGTCAGTGTAAAAATTTGCTCTGGGCTAAAGTTGGCATCAAGATTCCAGCCTTGAAGCTTTTTTGTTTTAGAAATTCAATTGCACCAGTTCAGCTTAATAGTTGAAGAAGATGAATATTTGTGTTCAATTGCTTTTTATTTTTTTAGTGTAGTTAAGAAATTATTTTGGTGACTTTTGCAAATGTGCAATTTTTTTTCTATACAACTAAACAGATACATGTTTACAAAAAAAAGGAGTTTGACCAGGGCACATAATCAATCACAGAATTTCCATTCTATTTCAGTGCAAGGAGTTTACCAGTAGCTTACATGTAAGAGGGAAGTTTTTAAATAATGACTAGGCTAGTCATTCTCCTTTCCTTTCTGTTGAATATGAGTTACCATTTTTCTAGACTCAGACTCCTAGGGATAAGATCTAACTTTCTTAAAGTATTAATATTGTCACTTTGCATTCGCTAGCAATTCACTGGGATTTTTACTTGGGGGAAAGGTGGTGTCTTGTAGCATTACAACTTGAGAAGCAGTGGGGAGGGTAATGGTAAAGACTTATTCCAGATCTTAAGTAACAATTGAATGGTCATTTGGCGCTGGCTTCCTTAGAGTTCCTGGTCCTTAATATGGTGTCATTATTTCAGAAAAGGGCCATGACAAGCCAGAAATAGAGAGAGAGTAATGCATAGTCTGACAAACGGGACTAGCGGAGATGAAGGGGAGTGGAATGAAGTAATTAGTTCTTTGAGTTCAAGGTGGTGGTGCTTCACATCAATCTAGAGCTCCCTTCTTTACTGTAAGTATGGAGCTTTGAGTTTAGAGAAGAAAGTCATTTGAATAAAACTACTTTTTAAAATTGTCATTTACCTATAATTTATATTAAGAAGAATAGCTTACTATCTTAATAAATTATGTGTGAGAGAAGTTAAATTTAAAAGAGAGTAATGACATTCTAAAATGAGGAAAAGACAAGCTACCAGCTCTGAAAGATATATTTTTGCAGATGTTATGTAAGAGTTAATTAATTCATGGAACTATTTTTGCCACCCTAATATTAAGTTAGAGCATCTTATGGAAGGGAAGTTTAAAGGATATATTTAATAACTTTGGCATTATGGTTGGTTATTTTTGTGTTAGCTTTATCAAAAGGTCAATGAAAAGTTCTGTCATTGATAACACTGAACTAACCAAATACATTTAATATACAGTTCTAGTTAAAGGCGACATCTATGTAACCTGGAATGAATGATAGGTCTAACTTTACTAGAGCTAATAATGTAATCTTATATATATATTGGATGTATTTTATTCTTGTGACATTTAATGAAAAATGTAAACAAAAAAAATCTTATTAAATAATTATATATTTTGGGTTATTAAATGTATTTTTATGTAAGCCAAGAAGATGTCCTGTTCTTTTGACACAACTGCTTGTAGAGTATGGGATTCTATCATGTGTTTAATGGATATTAACAAATGCAATCCATGTGGTCAAACTAGTTCTATAAATTAGACTTTTAAATAAAGTTTTACGGGTATGTGCAAAGAATGCTCTCTCCCACAGAACTCATTAGTGGATATCTACTTAAAAATTGACCCCTGGCTTCACTTCTTTTTAATTTAAAAACTATTTGGCATGTTTTTCTCAGCAGTACAAAATCAATCATATCACATGTATTGTTCCTTAAATAAAATGTAATTTCTTATCATAGTCTACCAGCGGTTCTCAACCTGTGGATCTCGACCCCTTTTGGGGTCAAACGACCCTTTCACAGGGGTCGCCTAAGACCATCCTGCATATCAGATATTTACATTATGATTCATAACAGTAGCAACATTACAGTTATGAAGTAGCAACGAAAATAATTTTGTGGTTGGGTCACAACATGAGGAACTGTATTTAAAGGGCCAGAAGGTTGAGAACCACTGAAACCTTCTGCAAGATCTCAGTCTTATCAATGTGCCTAATCTAGCTCAGAGTTATATTCTCTCTCTCTCTCTCTCTCTCTCTCTCTCTCTCTCTCTCTCGTCTCTCTCTCTCTCTCTCTCTTCTCTCTCTCTCTCTCTCTCTCTCTCTCTCTCTCTCTCTACAAAGGAGTCTTAATCCAGTTTCTCAAACTCAGCTTGCTTACTTCTGTGTATTTTTTGCACTTTATTGCCTTTTAATTAAATTTTTTAAATTACAGTTTACATTCAATATTAATTTGCATTAGTTTCAGGTGTACAGCATTGTGGCTAGACAATCATATACTTTACAAAGTGTTCTGTTTGATATTTCCAGTACCCAACTGGCACCATACATAGTTATTACAACATTATCACTATTATTTTAAAATATATTTTTATTGATTTCAGAGAGGAAGGGAGAGGGAGAGAGAACTATAAACATCAATGATGAGAGAGAATCATTGATCAGCTGCCTCCTGCACATCTTACACTGGTGATTGAGCCCACAATCTGGGTATGGAACTGTGCATGACCTCCTGGTTTATAGGTAGTTGCTTAACCACTGAGCCATGCTGGCTGAGCTTATTACAATACTATTGACTATATTTCCTATGCTCTACTTTACATCCGCAAGACTATTTTGTAACTCCCAGTCTATACTTCTCAGTGTCTTCACCTTTTTCACCAAATCCCCCAACACCTCTCCCCTTTGGTATCTGTCTGTCTTTTCTCTGTGTCTATGAGTATAATGCTGTTTTGTTTGTTTGTTTATTTGTTTATATTATTCTTTAGATTCCACATACAAGTGAAATCAATGGCATTTGTCTTTCTCTGACTGACTTACTTTGCTTAGCATAATACCCTCTAGGTCCATCCATGCTGTCACAAATGGGAAGATTTCTTTATTTTCTATGGCCAAGCAATATTCCATTTTATGTACGTACCACTACTTTTTGAGCTAGTTATCTATTGATGGGCCCTTGGTTGCTTCCATAGCTTGGCTATTATAAATAATTCTGCAATGAATATAGGGGTGCATATTTTCTTTTGAATTAGTGTTTTGGGTTTCTTCAGATATATATATATATCCAGAAGTGGAATTGCTCAGTCTTAAGGCAGTTCTGTTTTTAATTTTTTGAGGAAGTTTCATACTGTTTTCCACAGTGGCTGCAGCAATCTGCATCCCCACCCACAGTGCACGAGTATTCCCTTTTTCCACATCCTCACCAACACTTGTCGTTTGTTGACTTAATGATAGATTCTAAACAGGAGTGAGGTGACATCTCATTGTGGTTTCAATTTGCATTTCTCTAATGATTAGTCATGTTGAGCATCTTTTCATGTCTACTGGCCATTTGTATGTTCTTTTGATACTCTTATAATAACCTGGTTATCATTTAACAGCAAAGGAGTCCAGGGGAGAATGGCTATCATAGCATAGGCCATTTATAAAGCTTTGACAGGAAACTACAGTTAATATTCTCTAAGTCTGTTTCCCTCAAATCAGCAAATCACCGGGGGAAAGGACTGGACAATAAACACAGGCCCAGTAAGGTTTGGGGTTTGGGTAACCTGGGAAGGTGCTTACCTGTCAGTCACACCCGGCAAGTCAGTGGCCAGAATAGGTGTGGCCACCACAAGGGTATGAAGTCTGAGATACTTAATTCCTGAACAAAGGATCTCTCTCTCTCTCTCTCTCTCTCTCTCTCTCTCTCTCCTTGCTTGCACTCCTGTATCTCCTGCATTCACCAAAATAACTCACCACCATGTGGGACCCACACAATGGTCTAACGGACTTTAATTAGCCTAGTGCACCAGACTCAATTCTCCCATGGGACAGAAACTCTGAACACTGGCTTTGAGTTTATCTCTACTAAAGCCTCAAGCTACATATTTTCAGGACTGAGTTAAGGGACATGAGACTTTATAACCTGAGAAATATAATTCCATGTCAATAAAAACATTCATTCTCTCATGTGAGTCTTAGAAAATTCATTTTCTTAAGATATCACAAGAAACCTACTCCCACTAACAAGAGGTGTCCCACCAACCCAATCCTCTGGGAACACTTTTTTGAAGAAATGTCTATTCAGGTCATTATTTTTTAAATTGAATTGTTTGAGGTTTTTTGGTGTTGAGTTGTAAAAGTTTTTTTAATAAATTTTGGATATTAACCCCTTGTCAGATGTATCATTGATGAATATATTCTCGATTTCAGTGTGTTTCTTTTCATTTTGTTGATGGTTTCCTTTACTGTGCAAAAGCTTTTCAGTTTTACATAGTTCCATTTATTATTTTTTCTTCTGTTTCCCTTGCTCAAGGCAATATATCAACAATGTTGCTATGACAAATGTCTGAGATTTCACTGCCCACGTTTTCCTCTAGGATTTTCCTGATTTCGATTCTAACATTTAAGTCCTTAATTCATTTTGAGTTTATTCTTGCGTATGGTGTGAGAAGGTGCTGTAGTTTCTGTTTTCTTGCATGTGTTTGTCCAATTTTCCCAACACCATTTATTGAACAGACTATCTTTACCCCATTGTGTGTTCTTGCCTCCTTTGTCAAATATTACTTGATCATATAGGCCTGGGTTCACTTTTGGGCTCTCTTTTAAATTCCGTGGATTTTTATGTCTGTTATTATGCCAGTACCATGTTGTTTTGATTACAGTGTATTTTATAGAACTAGAACAAATAATTCAAAAATTTTATGAAAGCACAAAAAGACCCCAAGTAGCTACAGGAATCTTGAGAAAGAACAAAGTTGGAGGGATTACACCTGATACTGTTACAGAAGAGCAAAGAAATGCCGAGCACGCTTCATGGAGAAAGGGAAGGAGCCCTTTTATAAAACATTAGCTAACCAATGGACCCTGGGAAGAATTTTTCCAAGTCAGAGTGAGTAACATACTGAGGCTTCACTTTTTATAAGCTTCTGGGGTTCCGCCCCCTTGTGGGTCTGCAGGAATGCCCCTAGGTGCAAGGCCACCTCCCAGGATGATTCTGTGCTGGCTGCACCAGCACAACAACCCCCTGCCCTCCCTCAGGGCAGCGCTTTGTTTGGTTTTATGGCTTGACATTCCTTGCAAGACCAGCTTCCTCCTCATTCCCCCCCACCCACCACTTGTCACACAAGCTTCTTATAGCCTTGTGGAGCAACGAATCCACAGGGGGTGTTTGTCCAATTTTGCCAACACCGTTTATTGAATAGACTATCTTTACCCCATTGTGTGTTCTTGCCTCCTTTGTCAAATATTACTTGATCATATAGGCCTGGGTTCACTTTTGGGCTCTCTTTTAAATTTCGTGGATTTTTATGTGTTATTATGCCAGTACCATGTTGTTTTGATTAGGGTGTATTTTATAGAACTAGAACAAATAATTCAAAAATTTTATGAAAACACAAAAAGACCCCAAGTTGCTACAGGAATCTTGAGAAAGAACAAAGTTAGAGGGATTACACCTGATACTACAAGGCCATACTAATGAGCTTGCTTTTTTCTAATGAGGAACTTTTGCATGTGCTTTTTGTATTCCTGGTTCCTTTCCATTCTCCAGGTTAATGGTTCTGTTTATCAATTGGCTTTTTCTTTCTTTAGTTAGCATTTAATTTGTTGATCTTTTGACAATTCTGTTAGCCTAAATTTCTCTGAGGGCAGAAACTCTGACTAATTCACCCTTTATTCACGGAGGTTAGCAAATCCTTGATATGTAGTAACTGCTTAATAATTACTAATTGCTGAAAATGCAACAACAATAACAAAATAAATTATGTACATACTTTGTGCATAGCTCTGAAATAACTGCCAGATACTTACTGAAACTTATACATAAAAAGCAATGAGGGACATGCAGGAGGCAGCTGATCAATGAATCTCTCTTATTATTGATGTTTCTATCTCTCTCCCCCCTCCCTTCCTGTATGAAAATAATAAAAAATATTTTTTAAAAGATGCTGGAATGCCAAGAAAAATTTCAAGAATAGGTTAATTGGTATAATGCAAGGTAGTTGGGTACAACTTGGGAAAGTGTCAGAGTAGGGAGAATCCTTACCAAGGAAGATGGTTTGTGCAATTAGCTCTCTGAACTTTAACCCTTCCAGAATAATTAATGAGTGACAGAGGGAATCAAGACAAAGACACAAAGCAACATGGTGGGTGCTAGCAAGGCATCAGAGAATGCTTTTAATTGGCCCTGTGGTTTTCATTCTATACCCGATTTCTTTCAATTCTTTAATTCAAAATAATGGGGTCAGGTTCACTCTCAACAGGTTTTTAGCTATAAGAGGGCAACATGACAACAAAGCTTGCATTGTGGCAGTGTTGATGGCCAAGTAAGAACTTGGAGTTGGTAACCACTCTTTGAGGAGGGTAAACAGATTCCTTCCAAATGAATCAACAGCGTTCACACACGTATTCAGATTCTTAAAAACTGTATTTTTTCCAACTCTACAATGCTGGAATATGGTTGGTGTGGGCAGGTATGTATATTTACATTTGAATGATGTTGGAGGCTGTGGTGAAAGCTTTGTACTTCCTAATACAAATGAAACTGAATTATTGAAACCGAATTATTGGCCTATGACATGTAAAGAAACCAAGGCTTTTGTCACTCCAAGCATGGAATTGTCGATTGTTTATTATATTTTTAAATTATATAGTTTTAAGGAATTTTTATTTGCTTTGATTATTTGCTTTAGTTCATATTGGAGGAAAAAGTTGAAAGTTACCTGGAAAATTTCTGAAAAATTTTCTAAATTCTTTTAGTTTGGTAAGCTAAATTTGCTTTATGTATGGATATGTATTAATAACAACTTATGTTGTGCATAAAATATATAAATATTTTCAAGATTTATGCTTTACTATTTGATTTACTACTGTGGTCATTATGTAAGATAGGGTAAATTTTCATTTTTTTGTATATAGGTACCTAAAAATATTTTTTGGCTAGTTAAAGTCTTTTGAAGTTAACATTGCAGTTATTAATTTATATTACATAGTAATATAGCTAATTTCAATTTTAGACATTTACCAGTATAATGCAATTGCAAATACCAGTCTAAACCAATGAATCTGTCTAACATTTAAAATGTCAATTATTTTCATAGTACTTATTATTTATCCAAGTAAAAAATTATCCACATATTTTAAATTAGAATTTTATTAAAAGTTTCTATATTTTTAGTTATTTATTATATTTTGTTTTGCATAGCATACTGTTTATTTGTAAATAGCTTTATATTTGTTTTAATGTTTTAATGAATTTTCTGTCAAACAAGAGACAAATGGGAATCGAATACCAAGTATGAAATTGATTGAGTTAGACATTCAGTTTTGTGATTCCGAGTAATTAGATGTCTATTAAAATATAGTGAAAATGATTGATGGAGATGAAACTGACTTGAAATGTATATACGCAGACACACACACATGCACACACATCATTTCACACTAGTTACCTAGGATGTATTTGCTTAGAACATAATTTGCAACAAAACTTCTTGATGTCATTACTAATTCATTTGAGTGTATTGTTGGAAAATCATTGTGAGTCACTGTAGTAAATTTATAAATCTACAAATTCAGCTTCGACATTTCCTGGTAAGCAAGTTTACTTTAGGATATTTTCTTTTGTTTTAGGTCATAACAGTGCCTTAAATTTTAAATGAAGTAGAAACTTATTATTATTATTTAAATTCTTTATTGTTATAGTACTACATATAGTGTTACATATGTCTTCTTTTCCCCCACTGCCCTCTCCCCAGCCATCCCCACCCCTCAGCACATGCCCTTACCCCACGAGCATGCATACAAGTCTTTTGGTTGATCTCTTACCTCCCTGTCCCTCTCCTGCCTTCCCTCTGTGGTTTGATGGTCTTTTTGATGCTTCTCCATCTCTAGCTCTATTTTTGTCCATCAGTTTATGTTGTTCATTATATTCCACAAATTAGTGAGATTATGTGGTATTTTTCTCTCGCCAGGTCCATCCATGCTATTGCAAATAGTAAGAGTTCTTGCCTTTTTACAGCAGCCTAGTATTCCTTTGTGTAGATGTACCATTGTTTTTTTT
>PVJC01002725.1:0-76534 GCA_004026665.1 Murina feae | reverse complement strand
GCATAGAAAGGGAGTGGACTGACAATTTTCGGGGGTTAAGGGTGTTGGGGATGCGTGAAGAGACTGGACAATAATTGTACACCTATGGATGAGGACAATGGGGGGGCAAGGTCAGAGGTTGGGGTGAGAATTGGGAGGAGGGGAGCTATGGGGGAAAAAAGAGGAACAACTGTAATAATCTGAACAATAAAGATAAATTTTTTAAAAAAATGCAGGGAGAGGATGACAGTGGCTCAGACCAGAGTGGCAGAGGTAGGTAGGTACAGGTGGCTGTGACTAGCAGGGTGGCATACCTATGCTTGGAAGAAGGAGAGCAGGCTGAGAAAAGGAAAAATTATCATGGAAAACTCACAAAAGAGATGATGCCTGAGCAGAGTTGTGAAAGTTAAATAGGATTTTGTCATGGGGACAAGAGCAAAGAGAATACAAAGCAAATGGGTATAGAGATATATAGGCAGGAAGCTGTCAATACTTCAGAATAGTGAAATTAGAGATACTATGGGCAAGTGACTGAGGATCAGGCTGAAGAGGTCAGCAGGACTGAATCATGAATGATGTTGTGTGACATGCAAGAAGTTTTGAACTTGATCTTATAGGCTATTGAGAACCACTACCGGACTTTTAGCAAGAGAGTGACATAACCAGGTTTTGCTTCAAGATTACTCTGACACAACTGCAAGTTCAACTGGAGGGGAGCAGTACTGACCGGGAGAAAAGTTAGGAGGTTGTTGTATGGTCAAACCCAAAACAGAGCAGGGCATGGTGAATCTAAGGACATGGGAGCTGGAATATAGAAAAACAGCAGATTCAAAAGACAGCTGACAAGTTGGGCTTTGGAAGCAAGAACAAACAGAAAAGTACATAACTCCCACTTTTTCTAAGTTTCTAGCTGGACAACTGAGTGGATAATGGTACACTCCCCCAAGATAAGGTATATAGGAAGAGAAATATGTTTGAGGAAGTCTAGTATTAATCTGGACATGTTGCATGTGGGACATCCCGGTGGAAATGTCAAGCATGCAGGAAGAAATATGGCTTGAAACACAATGGAGATAGAAACCTGGTGCTCAGTGGTGCACTATGAGAGGTAAAACTAGGATCTGGATGACATAACTCAGAAAGAGGTGAAGAGTGAGAGGATCAAGGACACAATTCCAGGCAATATTAACATTTAAGGGGCAGGCAAAAAATGGCAAGCCAGTCCCCCAAAACCAAGTAGAAGCTGCCTGTGAATGAACCTAACAGGATTAACAATTTTCAAGTTAAAAAACTCCCCATCTTCAGTGGGTGTCTTTGATATACTCTTCCTAAGAGAAGCAATGAATAACCTCATTGCAATGAGTAACTTCATTGCTTGAAAGATCTACTCTAGAATCAGGCTGCAACCAGACAGTGGATGAAGATAGTAACTAAAACTAGACAGGACACAAAGGCCATGGCCACATTTAGGATGCTGAGTCAAATCAATGTTAACTGTAGTTATATAACTAAAACGATATAGAAGTTGGTTAAAGTATTATACTGAACATTTTAAGTCTTGCAGAATGCAGCAACAGAAGTGATTGCTCTGCTGAATACTCTCCTCTGAAGAGAGAGAAGAAAATTGCAAAATGTCTATCTCTGTTAAGGCTCCCCTCCCTAAGAAAGCCGACTTCATGCAACTGCCCAGGTTTTGGTGTCAAGGGCTGATTCCTAGCCAGGGGTTGCCAGCTGCAGAGGGCGGGGCTCTATTTTGGGCTGCCTGTCCCTGAGCCTGGCCAAGTCTGGTTTGAGCAGCATGCAGCCCCAGTGACTCACACACCCATGCAAACCGCCTGTGGCTCAGTGGCCTGGCCTCGGAATGCCAGCCTTAGGCCAGCTCCCTCCTCACCCCATTACACTGGGATAAATAAATAAAGAGCCCCGCCAGCAGCCGCACAGCCTGATGGCAACCAGATGGAAAGAGAAAGGCACAGACAGGGCCAGGGGAAGGAACTCCCTCCAGTGGACTAGACTGAGAGTGGGCTGTGCCAGCCCAATCATTCTAAAGTTCCCCTTTAACACAGTTCCTACTGCCATGCAATAATAGTCCCCAATTCCTTGATTCATCTTCTACTATTAAAGGTGACTTTCAACTCCTAGTCCTAGGAAATGCTCTAGATGGGGCTCTTGCCCTCTCTTAGAATCAAGCCATCAGCCACTCCACCCAGGTGACTTGTATCAACATTGCCAGTATTTCCCCTCTAGTTAGGCCACCATCACCTGGCCCCCTTGGGCTCCCTGGAAATGAGAGATCAGAGGCTCTTGGGGGGAGAAAGAGGGGAAAAGGACTAAATATGGAGAAATAACCCCTGTTCAACCCTTAAATATTTTTCCTGGTCTTAGTATCCTAGAAACCTCTGTCCTACTGCCCCTTGCCCTATCTCTATGGCCTCTCATCCAGCAACAGTCCCAACAAGAACTAGGGAAAACAGACCCCAGGCACTGACCGCATGGCCCTCTGACATCAGTCCTGGCCCCCCTGCACCTTCATCCCGAGCTCTCTGTCTCTGGTTTGTTTATCTTCCTATGTTGCTTATTTTGATGGCACATCCTTTTAGCTCAGTCTTGAATGACCCCTTGACCCTTCTGTGTCCTGTTTGTAGGGCCCCAGGCAAGCAGAGTAACTGAAAAGATGCAGCGGCCATCAGAGATTCTGCAGTCCCATTAGGAAACCTTTCAGTTCTAACAGCAATGCAGGCCATTCAGTGATGCCAGAGGTCAAAAGAATTCCACATTATCCTAGCCCTTAACGCTCCTCTAATTGGTATGTACAACCAAAGCAGCAAAACAAAATAGGGGTAATCTGCCCTAACCATTTTGGCTCAGTGGATAAAGCGTCGGCCTGTGGACTGAAAGGTCCCAGGTTCAATTCCAGTCAAGGGCATGTACCTTGGTTGCGGGCACATCCCCAGTAAGTGGTGTGCAGGAGGCAGATGAATTGATGCTTCTCTCTCATCAATGTTTCTAATTCTCTATCCCTGTCCCTTCCTCTCTGTAAAAAAAATCAATAAAATATATTTTTAAAAATAGGGGTAATCCTAGACAATAAATGTAGGCGGTCCCAAACATACAACTATAGTTTTCTGTCCTTAGGCAAGGCACTTAACCTCTCAGAGGCTCGATTTCTTTTTCTTTTCTTTTTTAAATATATTTTTATTGATTTCAGAGAGGAAGAGAGAGGGAGAAAGATAGATAGAAACATCAATGATGAGAGAGAATCATTGATCAGCTGTCCCCTGAACACCCCCCTGCTGGGGATCAAGCCCTCAACCTGGGCATGTGCCCTTGACCAGAATCGAACTCAGGACTCTTCAGTCTGTAGGCTGACGCTCTATCCACTATCAGAGGCTCCATTTCTTTATCTATGAAATGGAAAGCTACAGCTACCCGTCTCTCAGGTCCTCTGCAGATATAATAAAATTCTACAAGTCTATGAGGTTTGGATAACATCCACCCAAAGCCTAAAGGACCAGTATTCTCTAAGTGGTTGGTTCCAAAACACTAAGATCCTTCCTGGACTAACACCTGGATTCTATATGCTTTCTTCGGTGGTTTATGTGCATGTGTGCGTGTGCATGTGCGTGTGCGTGTGTGTGTTACTCTCACTCGAGGATATGTGTGGGGGTTTTTATTTGTTTTGTTTTTTTCAAATTGATTTTGAGAGAGAGAGAGAAACTTTAATCGGTTGCCTCCTGTATGAGCTCCGACTGGGGATCAAACCTGAAACCTAGGTATGTGCCCTGACTGGCAATCAAACCCATAACCTTTCGGTGATGGGATGACACTCTAACTAACCAACTGAGCCCCCAGCCAGGGCTCTATATGCTTTCACATTCAGGTCTGTAGGTTTCTACCCACCCCAACAGCATGGAAGACATGAGCCTCCAATTTTTCCAATGTACCTCAGTAGCAGGGATGAAGTATTGTCTTTAAAAGGAGAGTCCTAGCCCTAGCTGGTTGGGCTCAGTGGATATACAGTGTTGGTCTGCGGACTGAAGGGCCCCAGGTTTAATTCAGGTCAAGGGCACATGCCCAGGTTGCAGACATGATCCCCAATAGGGAACATGCAGGAGGCAGCCGATCAATGATCCTCTTTCATCATTGATGTTTCCAGCACTCTCTCCCTCTCTGAAATCAATACAAATATATTTAAATAAATAAATAAAAGGAGAGTCCGGAAAGGTCTCCTAAAGAGGCTGAGACTGACACTTACAAAATTAATAGAAGTTTACAAGGTAGTTAAATCCAGGGCATTGGGCATTCAGACAAAGGGAATAACGTGTACAAGGATATAAAGTTAGAGAAAACGCACCTTTGGTGATCAAAAGTCATTCTATATGGCTGAAGCATAAAGTACACAAAGAAAAATGTCAAGAAACCAAGCTGGACAGTGTTGTAGGCACTAGATCAGGAAGGGACCCCTCTGCTGAGCTAAGAGTAAGCTTTGCATTGTTTAACTAAGGGACTGATGTACAAACCATGTCATCTCCAGCCTATGTTAACCTTATCCTCAAACTTACAGACAAGGGAAGCTAACTGACAGAAAATGGGCCTAGAAAATCTCTCTCTACTATAAGTCTAGGTTTAATGGTCTCTCTTTCCCCATAAAGACTTGAAACCTTTTCTGCTTCAGGACTTAACAATATATGCTTTCCTTCTCCAGAGTTACAGTTGCTTCAATAGATGGACTTAGCACTCCACTTGCATTTTTTTGTCCTTAGTGTTAAGACCCCAAGCATCATGGAGTCACTGCTCAGTCAACACACAGAGGCAGAACAGAAAGTCCCACCTCAAGAACACCTGCTTTATGCTTAGCTCTGTGAAAAGCACTAGTCTGGGGTTCAAAAGAAGTTTGAGTGATAGCCCCTACCCACAAGGAGTTTACAAATTCACTCAGAAGACAAGATAGAAATATGAATAAATTACATATAACGTAGTATTATAATAGCATTATTTACTTACATAAGAAAGTACCAACTCGAGTAACATTAGAAAACAGGGCAATAATACTAAGGTACTAACTATACAACCAACAAGTCCCAAAAGAGTTAGAGAAGGAGAGGATCAATATTGACTGGGATTATCAAAGGTCACTATTAATAATACTCCCCCTGTTTGGCATTTAACAGATGTTTCTCTTGGCCAAGCTCAATCCTTAGAAGGGAAACCTAGGCAGGAGCTTCTGACAGGCCACAATTATCTACTCCCCATTCATTCCTTTGCCAGTCCCCTTGTATAAACACTGTGATTTTCCACAGCCTACTGTGCCCACAAGACAGTCCCCAAATGGTAGCCCTGTGCTTTCCACTTTCCTCCACTGTGAGATGTTAAAGGGGCCTCGACAAGAAATAATAACTGCCCTTCCCCCCCTACCAATCCATAGTCCAGACTTGTGATCAGATCTCAACAGGCAAAGATTTAGCAACTGAGCAACCAAGCTTTCCAAGGTTAGAAAATTCCAAATGAAATACCTAGGTACTTTAACAGAGATGTTTTATGAATGTCAATCAGCCCACTTTGCCTTTTACATTCTTACCGCTTCTTGCCCCCATCTTCCCCATGTAGATAGATCTCAAGCTGTATCAGACTTTCTATAGGCAACTTTATTAGAGAAAGGGCTTTCTAACCATGCAAGCCACCTAACACCCAAATGCAAGTCACCACTCGGGCACCTGTAAAAAGGAAGTAAAGCCACGTTGCACAGGACAAAGGAAATGACAAATACTCTACCTCTACCATAAATTGTTCCAAGAAAGAATTTTCTTCAAATGGTTCTGTCTTCAACCGGTCTGTAATAAGAAGGGATACCGAAAAGAAATGTGAGTCTTAGGACAAGCTTCCTGCCTGTGAATGGAAAGGAAACAGAGCCCAAAACTTCTTGGGAAAAAGCCCAAAGATGTGACACCCAGACTCCCCTAGTCCAGAGGAGAAGGGATGAGAGTGTGTGGACAAACAGGAGGAGGAGAGGGTGATTAGCAACAAACAACAGGTTCGGTGGCAGCATGTGCTCCAGGAGTTTTTCCTAACCCAAAGACAAAGGTCAAACTGAATGTTCACTCTGAATTTGGAGCTATGCAACTTCCTAAAGTCCCAAGTTCACGTTGCCCTCATACAGTTTTGTACAGCTGCCGGCCCCTGTCTGTCCTTGCCACTGCCTCGGGCACGTCTGGACTCAGTCACAGCTTCTATTGGCCAGTTGGGTGCCAGCCAGGTGTTCCAGGCAGAGAGGTGTCACCAGTTTTGGTCAGAACCTAGCACCCACCCTCGGGGAAGCCCTCTCTAATGCAAATAAAGTCTCCCCCTTTTCAGAGGCACCTGTGACTACCTGTACCATTTCCCACTCAATACCTCAAAGAATGTCCTCTCACCTCGGCTCAGAGTAGCCCCGCTCTCCTGGTAGTCCTGGATCTCTAGATCTTTCATACGAAGCAATGTTGCCAGCTCTTTCACTTGGCACTGCAATGCCAGACTCGTGCCCATCAGAGGACGAATCAAATGTTGGGAGACCTTTCATGGAAGAGATAGCAATTAGTCAACAGATACTTATAAAATACTCCCTAATGCTGCGTTAGGAATTAGGAAAAAATACTGAAGAATAAATGTTTTCACAGGAACTTATCGTGTCATAGGCAAGCAAATCCATTTACATGAATGTAAACACAAATATAATAATTAAGTAAGCATACTAAAGAACTTCAAGGATTTTCTTTGAGTCACAGACAAAAAGATGGGAAGAATAAAAAATACTCATGGCCCAACTGGTGTTGCTCAGTGGTTGAGCATCGACGCATGAACCAAGAGGTCCCTGGTTCGATCCCCATCAGGGCACATGGGGCACATGACTGGGTTGCGGGCTCAATCCCCAGTGAGGAGGCAGCTAATTGATGTTTCTTTCTATACATCCCTCTCTCTATCTCTCTCTCTAAAAATCTACAAAAATATTTTTTTTAAAGAATACTCATGAATAGCTACCTAGAAAGTGTGATTTCAAGAAAAGGATATGGTGCAGCTGATAAGAGGAAAGTGCTAACTCAATTTTTAGCAGAGACTGAGGCACAAAAGCAGAAGAACCAATAACCTTTAAGAAAGTAATTGTGGCTACAACAGAGTGTGCTAGCTGGAGTATGCTAGCTGGACAAAAATCACAGAGAGTAGAGAGACTTCAAAGTTGAATTTGATCCAGACACTAGTGAAGAGCTATTTCAGGGCTGATGATAGCCCAGAATGAGGCCAGAGTTTCAATCTGTTTTCACCAATGCCACAAAGTCCAAGGCCATTGTTGTAAGAGAAGCAAGACAGTCACTAAGAGACCAACCTAAGAGGAAATAAACCACCAACGCACCTTGGTCTTAATAAGAGGTAAGAAGGTCGCAAGCATAGCCATACTGCAGTGCAGCTAGGATGATGTTCTCACATGATAATGTACAGCAATACAAAATTATCATTTAATTCGCCTATGCAAAGTGTCCATTAGCCTTTGAAAGATGAAAGCCTTAGGCAAAGAAAATAACTAAAATCAATAATCTATTTGTGGCTTGAGGATGTTATCAGAGTTTCTTTCCCTTCCCCCAAGGAGATGAGCTGAAGGAGGCACTAAGAAATGCCCTAGACCAGAGGTCAGCAAACATTTTCTGTAAGGGCCAGAGAGTCAATATTTTCGGTTCTGCGGCCCATAAGTCCCTGTCGCAATACTCAACTCTGCTTTGGTAGCATGAAAGGAGCCACAGACAACATGTAATAAATGAGGGTGGCTGGGTTCCAGCAAAACTTTACAAAAATAGGCAGCAAGCCAGAGTAGCCATAGTGTACCAACCCCAGACCTCAATCTAAAACAGAGAACTTTTAGACAAGATACCCTACACAGGCTTCAAGTGAGGAAACGGGCTGGGAGTGTCCTATAAGATGTGCAAGCCATGCCCTAGCTGGTTTGGCTCAGTGGATAGAGTGTCAGCCTGCAGACTGAAGGGTCCCAGGTTCAATTCTAGTCAAAGGCACATGCCTGGGTTGTGGTCTCAATCCCTAGTAGGGAGTGTGCAGGAGGCAGCCGACCAATGATTCTCTCTCATCGTTGATGTTTCTATCTCTCTCCCCCTCTCTTTTCCTCTCCGAAATCAATAAAAATATATTTAAAAAAAAAAAAAGATGTGCAAGCCAGACTTATTCTGTCAGGATGAGAAGTCTGAACTCTGCATATTTTTTGTGTTTTTGTTTTCCATTAATTTTCTAGTAAAACTTCCTACTAAAAACTCCAATTGTATTGTGGCTCAACTAGAGAGAAAATGACTTTTTCCACATTTCTTTCATTGAGGGGGCGAGGGGGAGAGTGTTAGGCATTAGATGTTAGTGCCAGCAGCTTCTGTACCAGCATTGGGAACCAAGAAATGCGGGGACACTGGCACAAAGTGGAAGGCCAGAAATCGAATCCAGTTATAGATACTAGTCACTTCTTTCCATCACACAGCACATCCCAACTGGTGCTGTCTGCCAGCTCAGATCCTTAGTGTAAACTTAAGCTCCCAGGAAGCCCTGTTCAGAATGTGACAGTCATGCTTTGGGAAAATTTAACTGCACTAGACCCAACGCTCTCTCTTAGGAATTATTTTTGGTAACTTTGGTTCTGTTCACGATAGATCAGGAAGAAAAACAGGTGAACAGTTGTATGAAAGCAAGTCAATATTTGGTGGGTTGAACTGACTGCACTTGCTATCCAGCCAGTGTGGCTCAATCCATGAACCAAGAGGTCAGGGCACACGCCTGGGTTGCCGGCGCAATCCCCAGTTGGGGGAGTGCAGGAGGCAACAGATCAATGTTTCTCTCTCATCAATGTTTCCATCTCTCTATCCCTCTCCCTTCCTCTCTCTCTAAAAATCAACAAAAATACATTTAATAGAAAGTAATTGCCCAAGCAGCAGCAGTCATTTGGTGACAGCCTTCAAATAACAGAAACTCCTAAAGTTAATTAACCAGCCTCCCTCCACCTTAATAGCCACTTCTTTAAGTATTAGTAAGGATAACAACATGAAACATGATAAGAAACAGGTTTTAATCATTGCCATGTCTAATTAAACATGGCAATGCTATATGCAACTAAAATGATCTATTGGACTTCAGGGCCTATATAGCAAGGTAGGGAGGGGGCTTTTTATCAGTAAATATTTTAACTTCTAAAATATTTCATAGGCTTGAGTTACATCACTCTGAATCATTGGGGTATAACTCACTTCAAAGTTAGATGAACACTAACTTAGATCAGTTAATCAGAACAAGGCATTGCGGCTGAAGGAATGAATTTCAAAGCAAATCCACAGACACTACAAGGAAAAATCTTGAAATGCTTTTGGAGGGCAGGGGCACACCCACCCCACCCCCTTCATTTACAGACAGCAATACAGGAAGAGATGCAGTTCAACAAGTTAGTGCAACAAATACCTACTGTGTGCCTTATATGTGCTCTGACCCCAAGGCCTATGCTCTCAAAGAGCGCAAGAGTTAAGGAGGTCAGGAAGTGTGTGGATACAGAAACAGGAGCTGGCAATCTTCTCCAGAGGGAAAGCTGTTTATAATTTCCCACAATGTCTTCTGATTTCTCATAGAAATATTCACAAGTCATAGGCAGGAGAGCAGAATGGCAGTTATCAATCTGAAGATGAATCGTAGTGAAAAGGGTTACAGACTTGGAATTAGGAGACCTCGGTTCTAGTTCTGGCTCTGGGATTACCTAGATGTAAAAATGGCTTAATCCCAAGTACTCTCATGGTCCCAATCCTTTCCAAACAAGAAAAATTATGAAGTTAGAGTGTTTGCCCTCACAGGTCCACTATATGCTAAGGATAATATTCCATATGTCCTCTTCTTTAATCCTCATAACTCCATAGTAAGGTTGTGATTGTTATCTCCACTTTACAGATAAACCGAGACTCATAAAAATTCAGTAACTTATCCTAGATCATGTAAGTAATGAAAGTGGCAGAGCTGAGCAGAGCTGAGTTACAAATCCAGGTTGCTGATTCCAAAGCCTGTGGTCTTTGCTCTTTCTACCACACACACACACACACACACACAAAACAACTTTGCATGTGAGTCCTAGGAATTATAAAATGGCCAAAGAGGTGACAAATTTGAAAGTCAAAATACAGAATACCAAGAATTACATTAGAAAAATATATATAAACTACGAAAAGAATTACATTAGATACTAGAAAGAATACAGAGTGGAAAAAAGGAGAAGATAAGAGAAGTTGGCCAGAAGGGGAAATGGGCTCAAAGTTGGAAAACAGAGACCTGAAGCTTTATATATATTCAATAATATCCTGCAGAGGCCTGAGAACTATTAAATTATGAATGTGAATACACTATGTTGTAGAGAGGAAACAGGTACTCTCCTACTTCCCTGCCTCCAGCCCATAATACCCTACCTGACTAAATGTGTCATGATGAGTGATTTCTAAGTTCTACACAATTAGGTGAAAAAAGCAAAGTACTGAACCGTGTAAATAGAGTGCTGTCATTTGTGAAAACACATACATATACCCAGATAATATTTGTGTGTACATATACATACATACATATATAAGTACCTACAGATAGCTTTCTTTAAGAATTCACAAGAGTCCTAGCTGGTTTGGCTCAGTGGATAGAGCATCGGCCTGCAGACTGAAGCGTCCCAGGTTCAAGTCTGGCCAAGGGCACATGCCCAGGTTTTGGGCTCGATCCCCAGTGGGGGGGGTGCAGGAGGCAGCCAATCAATGATTCTCTCTCTCATCATGTTTCTATCTCTCCCTCTCCCTTCCTCTCTGAAATCAATAAAGATATATATTTTTTTTTTAAAGAATTCACAAGAAGCTGATATCAGAAGTTGCTTTAGAGAAGAAAATGAGAGACTGGGAAAGGGCGTAGAAAGAAGACCTGTTTTTTTTTCCACTGTATACCCTTAAATGTCTGAAATGTTTGTCTTTTCATGAATTACTCATTCAAAAAAATTGAAAAGCTATCACAAGAATGAGTAACAAACAAAAATTATGACTGTGTGACCTCACAGACACACACGAACTTGAAATAGTCTCCGCCTACGTCCTTGCCATGTCCACTGGCTCTAACTTTTTCCCTATAAAGCTTCCTCAGGTCCTGGGATTTCCCTGGAATGGCATTCTTCCTTTTGTAAAAATAATTATTTTATTTCACATTAAAACATAATCACTAATCAACTGTTCAAAACTCACTCCTCCCACAGCCAACCAAGACTCATTTCACTCTGAAAACTGTTGACTCTTATCCAAGCTCCCCAATTAGAGGAACTTGCCTAGAATAGTTTTTTCTTTACATATTTTCAATTGTAATATCATTATTCTTTTGAAAGAAAAAACTGTTAAGAGTTCATCAGCCTCCAAGGAGAACTGCCTCCCCAATCTCACTATTCTTAGTTTCTAGGGCTGTGTGGTGCAAAATGAGATTAACCATCATTTGAGCTTCTCAGATGTTTTGGTCCCAGAATGAGCATTATCGAGGGAACAGTGCCCCCTGGTGTTACTTAGAAAAAGTTACAGGAGTTTTAAACAAAATAGGTAAATTGTGCATATAAAACAGGATGGAAAATGTCATAAGAAATTCAATTAAAATCATTCAAAAAAGCAACTAGCAGTCCCCTCCCCTACCCGTATTTGAATTTCACTTACCAAGGAAGGGCTAGCCAGGATGCAGTGGAAAGTCCAATAGAAGGGGAGACCAGAGAGCTCACTCCGCACCTGTAGCATTAGTGCCTCTGCCACACGTTCACAGGAGAAGGTAGCTTTTCCAGGGCAATCAATGTCCTTCAACAGTGGGCGAAGCAGCTCATCCAAATGACAGAGAAAAGCCTCAGGGGGGGCGGTCAGGCGCTTGTTCAGCTCCTAAAAAGGTAGCGGGGGTTGAACAGAGTGAGGGTGCTAAGAGGAAACTGACTCCTTCATAAGTAACGGAAAGGAAAACTCTGGTTAACACGAAGACAGAGGCACGAGAAGAGAGATCAACTGGCCTACGTCACAATTCTGCCTTGTACTGTGTGCAGTACATAAACTAACACAGAGACCATGTGGGAAGATCCTAGGACTATCGGCGGAAGTACAGGACATTACTTGGAATTATCTCAACCTGACTCAACCTTCCTTGACGACAGAAAGGCTAGCAAGCTAGTTGATGTTAATGTCCCCTGGCCATCAGAAGGAAAGAAATTATACCCATCACCACAGCAGTACTTCTCTTCACACTTACCTTGGCTCGCTGGCTGACCACGCTGGCATCCACCTGTTCGTGCCACACCTCTTGAAGGTCTGAAACCAGCAAGGCATAGCCCTGCTTGGTGATATAAGCCTTAGCCAAGAGGGAGTTTTCAGCAAGCTGTAGCCATGCCCATGGTTGCATCAATAGGCCTTGCTCCAGTTCCTCCATCTGCAGGAAAGTCTTAATTAGCAGTGTCCGAGGGTATTATAGACCTGGGGGCAGAGAGGACCAAGCAGACAGTTCAATATCAAACAAGTCTCATGAAATTCCTCCCTAATAAAACAGAAAACATGGGTTTATATTCTACCCCACTCATCACCCCAACCCCAATATATAACCAACTGAGCACCAATCTTAGTACCTCTTTGCCACTAAAAATCTATTCAGAATTTTGAGGAATTTTTTTCCATATTAAGTTCCTAGAGGGCATAAAATATCTTTCTGCTATAGTGTTCAAGCCTCAGCATATTGGTATTTGTATTTTTGCTTTCTAATAATATAACTTAATGTGGAAACCTAAACCATTCTTGTTGCATATTTATCACATTCCTAAGAAATATGTCAATGTTATCTTTTCCCAGAACTTCTAGAAGGAATAGTTCTTAACTCAGAAAACATCATAAATCATAAGTATCATCAGAGAAAATTCAAATTATTTGATCATTATCTAAAAACAAAACTCTGGAAGCTCTCAGAATATATATATACATATTATATATATATGTATATGTATAATATGTATGTATTATATATATATAATATGTATGTGTATATATATATAGTCTCCACTGAACAGAAATACATATTCTATAAATATGTATAATGACAAATATAATAATGATATATATAAAATAATATAAATATGTATTCCCTAAGACAGATTCTTAATCTAGAATCTATGTATGTGAATCCTCTGGAATTGCATGCAAAATTTATGCATACATGCATATATTCATTTGGGGAGAAGAAGTCCACAGCTATTGACAAATTCTCAAGGGGATCAATGACACACAAATAAAAAGCTAATAAACACTGTGTCCAGAGCAAACAGGAAAGCCCAAATCCCATTTCAAGAACCTGAAAGACTAAGGAGTCATGAATACAAGGCCGAGTACATCACAGAGGTAGAGATGATGAACGCCCACTTCACTCATCCCCCACATCCCCACCCTAAGGCACTACCGTCAATGATACTGTGCCCTACTGCACATCCTGAAACTATGCAATTTTTCTACTTCAACAACTCAATCTGTAGCCTTAACCTAGCAGATGTCCAATAACTGTGGCTACTTGACAAGAAGTGTTATTTTGCCCTAACCCATTTGGCCTAGTGGATAGAGCTTTGGCTTGCAGATTCAAGGGTCCCAGGTTCGATTCCGGTCAAGGGCATGTACCTTTGTTGTGAGCACAACAGTGGGGAGTGTGCAGAAGGCAGCTGATCAATGTTTCTAACTCTCTATCCCTCTCCCTCCTTCTCTGTAAAATATATCAGTAAAATATATTTTTTAAAAAAAAAATTTTATTTTTCTTGTGGGTTAGAAAAAGGGGGGAGTGTTATAATTTCCTTTATTATTTCAGTACATAAATACAAAGTGAAGTGCGGGGCAGGGGAGGCATCTCAAAATATAAAGAAAACTCCTTGTGTTTCATTAACAAAGTTAGCATGGTTTGTTCCAGGCATTTCCATCTCAGTCGAAGCCATTATTCTTCCAACTATAACCTAGTTTTTTAAACACAGCCTTGTAACATAATTTAATCTGTACAGTGGGTAGACAAGTGAAATATTGTGACTTTCATTTGCAGCAGCCTCAAAATTTGTTTGTTGAATGGTCATCAGTCACATTTCCTACCGTCCTGCTCCTACCGGGAAGATCTTGGAATTATTAAACTAATCCTCACTCTACCAGAACTCATTGACACAGGTCACAGACGCAGTGAAGTCGCCAAACCCTTTGCTCCCTTAGTGGCACTACCTCGAGTGTACTGACTGATTCACCAAAATTGGGTTATCTTGGCCAGTCCCTTCAGAAAGCCTGGAAGCTCAGGAACATCAAACTGTAGGGATGTGGGGGTTTTGTGTAGTTGTTTTGTTTTGCAGGTAGGGGAGGAGTTCAAAGTGTGGCCGCGGTCAACAGGCCACATAAAAAGGTCTGAGATATTTTGCGCCACCCATGTCCTGTTGAGTCTGAGGCTCTCTATCCCACCTTTTTCTTCAAGATCGTCTTTCACCCTCATGTCAACCAGATTTGCCCGTTTATTATTTTTTAATTTATTTTGTATTGATTTCAGAGAGGGAGAGAGAGCAATAAACATCAATGGTGATAAATAATCATTAATCAGCTGTCTCCTGCACGTCCCCCACCCCAACTGGAGATCCAGTAGCAACCCGGGCATGTGCCCTGAATCCAACCGTGGCCCCCTGGTTCATAGGTCCAAGCTCACCACTGAGCCACCGGCAGACCCGTTTAATATTCTTGAATGAATTGGGGGTGCGCCCAGGGCCAACAGCAAGGTGAGGTCACCGGGAAACACGGAACTGCACCAAGCCCCGCCCCTCGGCCTGCAGTTCGGCGCGCGGTTCCCTCGCCACCCAGCAGAGGGCAGCAAGGCCGCGGCGACCCTTGGGCCCCGCCCCGCCCCGCCCCGCCCCGCCCCTGTGGGAGGGACGAACCCTCGCTCCCGCGACTACAGCCCCAGCCCGGAGCCGCGCCCGGCGCCCTCGCGGGAGGGGCCTTCGCCGTCCGCCTTGGCATTTCTACAGCTTCGGCGGCACTGGGGCGCGGCTCGGGACCCCTCAGAGGTAACCAAGCCAAGCACCCGCTGCTTTTTCCGCACGAAGCAGCCCGCGAGGAGCAGCTTCTGCGACCCCGCGTCGCGGCCGGGAGGCGGGCTGTGCGCGCGCCGCCCCGAGGCCCCGCCCACCCCGGGAGGTCGGCCCGGGAACGTGGGCCGCGCGCGGGTCCCTCCCGGGACAAAGCGCCCGTAGCCGCGGCACCGCGCAGGGTCGGAGCAGCCCCGCGCCGTTCGGCCCGGCTCTGGTCCCGGTTCGAGCCCGACCCCACCTACCGTGAGCGGCTGCAACAGCTTCCGCCCTCGCAAACCGAAAGGCCTAGACTAGAGCCATTCCCCACCCCCCACGGGGAGGCGGGGCCTAGGGACACGGGGCGGGGCCCGGGCCGACATGGGCGGGACATCTGGGCCCGCGGAGCTGATTGGAGGAGCGCTCAGCCCTGAGGTCCACCTGGGGCAGCTGCAGAGGCAGGGCGGCCGGCCGGTGGGGAGGTGCTGGGGGAGCGGGGCTGGCCCCGTGGCAAGAGAATGTCGGGTGGGCCCGCTCCCCGGTTGAGCGTCCACCTGTGAACCAAGAGGTCACCGTTTGGATTCTGATCAGGGCACATGCCGGGCATGCAGACTCAATCCCCATTAAGGGGTGTGCAGGTGGCAGCCGATCAATGAGTGTCTCTCATTGTACCTTTATTTTGTTTTTTTAATGCCCTATGAGGTGCAGGAGAGGAGTCCTGTACTTGGACTTGCCTCCCCTACATTGCCATAATTAGGCTTCACCAGCACTGAGAAGCTTGAAATCCCTCAAATCATCTTGTACTTTGTACAGCTTACGTTTTTTCTTGAGCTGGATACCTGAGCTGAAAAATTCTTCTGGCGCCTTTTCCACAACCCCAAATCTTCCTCTTGCTAAGGCCAGCCTCAGTGCTGCTGCTTTCAATAAAGCCTTTCCCACTACCCAAGTCAGAATTAATTGCTTCTTCCTCTTTGCTCCCATAGCATTGTCTTAATCTTTGATACAGACTGTCTTCTGCTTTGGATTTTAGTTAGTAATTACATAAGTATTTTAAAACCATAAGTGGTTTGCTTTTTTTTTAATATATTTGTATTGATTTCTGAGAGGAAGGGAGAGGGAGAAAGAAACATCAGTGATGAGAGAGAATCACCAATTGCCTGCAACCCGGGCACGTGCCCTTGACCAGTATCGAACCTGGGACCCTTTAGTCCGCAGGCCAACACTCTATCCATTGAGCAAAACCAGCCAGGGCGGGAACCCTATCCTATTCATACGAGTAGTTCCAGGGCCTTACACATGGCAAGTGCTCAGTAAATACTTAAGTGAAAGCCAGAGTTCAAGTATAGATAGTTTACAGGCAAATCTCATTTATTCACTCGTGGCTCCTGCTCTGAAACCGTTGGACCTAATTAACAGAAGGAAAGGCAACATGGCTATTGGGAAACAAGACCCTGGAGTAGACCCATTTTACACACACACACACACTCACTCAAGAGAAAGTAGAACCTGGGCGTTGACTCTCCAGCAAGCTTGGAGATAGAGCAGTCTAACCAGAGCGGAAGGATGAGTCCTGGAATCAATGGGGTCTAAGTTCTTCTCTGCTAGACTGGGGCCACTGCTTCCCAAAACCAGGCAGCAAGTCAGTTGTCTCTCCTGGCTCAGCAGGCCCTCCTTCCTCATTCCCAGGGTCTTCAGGCAGTGGGCAGAGGCAACGGGCCGGCTGGGGGATGCAGGGGCACAAGTTTTGGAGGGGAAAAGGAAGCTCATACTCTTGAGCAGGCTTCTCCCTGGAGTTCTGAGGCATGCAAGCCTCTTGGGCAGTGAGAGGGGACAGCAGCCCTTGACCTAGGCCTCGTTCAAGCCGTGTGCCTGCAAAACAGAAGTCAGTCAGGCCATTGCCCAACCCAGGGAGTGATGGCTTCCTGGCCATTCCCAGACTAGGGCCTGACCTCAACTTACCAGGAATGGTGTTCTCTAGGAGGAAACTCAAAAGGCCCGCCAGGAAGATGTGCTCTGTGAGCAGTGAGTGAAGTAACACATCCAAGGGGCTCCAGCCTGTAGGATTGGGACCAGGCAGGAGGGGAACCCTGATACTACTGCAAGGCCAATGAGTCTCATACTTTTAGACTTAAATCTAAGTCTTGAACTAAGGACAGATCTTTCTGAATTGTAGTTCCATTCCCTTTGTCCTTTGTCCCTCTCCACCCTGGCCCTTCTCACAGGATCACTGCTCAACACCCTATCTTCTGAGATATGTTCCAGATATGTTTTGATCCAGGCTCTGGAAAGTTTTGTATTAAAATCCCCAATCTTATTTCCCAATTACCGTCTATTCTCTAGTCTGGGTTTTTCATCCTCAGTACTACTAATCATTTAGACCAGATAATTCTTTGAGGCGGACTGTCTTGTGCACTGTAGGATACTAAGCAGCATCCCTCTACCCACTACATGCCAGTCACAATTCCCCATCCCCTTTTTGTAACAGCCAAAAATGTCTTCAGACATTGTCAAAATCATTCTCAATTGAGAACCACTGCTGCTTGCTAAGCTGAACTAACAAACGAAGCTATTTGCTGCTTTAGGACATCCTCTATGACTTCCTTCTTCTATGTCTTTATGATGGTTCCTCCACCAGGAATGACCTTCTCACCAAATGTGCTTAAATCTTAGCATCCTTCAAGACCAGCTCAATGTTACTTTCTCCATAAAACTTACCTGGATCATCTCAATCCATAAGTCATCCATCTATTCACCACTGAGCAGCACGGTTCTTTATCTGAACCTTTCCTGTTATGTGCCTACACATCTGATTTCTTTTACTGGACTGTAACATCTGGAGGCACCTTTGTATCCCAAGGAACTTGCATGGTGCTTAATAAATATTTGCTAAACAAATGGATGAACTATTTATATGAAAGACCAGAAAAGGGTGTAGGGCCTGCAATTCAGAGAGCCTCAAGTCTCAAGCCCTGGCTTCCCAATACTGAGCAACTCTCCCCCCTCCCCCCCGCCACCCCCCCCCAACCTGTGCTTAGTAGGACCGGAGCTTCCCGAAGCCATCTTGGCAGCAGCAGGGCCATGAAGATGGAGAAGCCAACAATGAAAACATTCCGCCCAGAGTCAATGTCAGCCAGGTGGAACTTGGAGAATCCAGTAGACAGAACCACAGCCTGGGTCACGCCCAGCACTCCACCTATCTCAGGAAAGTCATCAGAGGAGTTGAGAGAGGGCTGGCAGAGCAGGGAGTATTGCAGGGTGGGACAGATTGTGACGGAGAGAGATGACCAAAAGGCCGGTTTCTGATTCCACCAAAGCCAAATCAAGGGCTTCTGTTGGGCTGAGAAAATGAAGACAGCTGACATACATATCCCTGTATCAGGGAGACTATTCAGAAAAAAAAGGTGCCAGCCACAGCAACCAGTTGGGACACTAGGGGGATGCTAGGTCAGTACCAGTTCTGCTGATCCAGTCACTCACCAAGAACAGGCAGCGGGATGGTGGTGAGGAGGTGGGCCAGCCTCGGGGAGAGCCCAAGCCCCACACAGAGCAGTCCCACCAAGTGGGCCACTCGCTGAGATCCAGCCTACATGAAGAAGAGACATTAGGAAACTCAGCTACCTCTGACTATTTAAGGTGTTTGCCTGGTGGTCTCTTCTCACCATTTGGATCCCAACTCAAATATTACTCTTCCTCGGAGCATCCCCAAGCACTCTACCTAAAGAGGCTTCCCTTACTCAACCACTATCCCACTACCTGCTTTGTTTTCGGGAAATTACCATATTTATGTTTTGGGGTGTGTGTGTGTGTTTCAAATTGCCTGCCTCTCCCTCTCTGAAGTCCCCAAGAGAGCAGGGACTTTGACTCATTCTTCACCGGAACCCCAGCCCTGATACAGTGCCCAAGGCATAGAGGAAGTTCAATGTTGATTTGGTGCCTTCCTTACACTCCTAGCCCCTTACCACTTCTAGGCACCTCCCTAAATGAGAACACTGATGTGAAGTGCCTAACAGAGTATAGCGCACAGCTGCCAATCACAGTGTGTGTTCCCTTCCCTCTCCTGCACCTCCATCACAGCCCCCCATCCCATCCACATACCTGGATAAGACTCACTGTGCCCACATTGGGGAAACTGGATGAAGTGCCTAACGGGCTCCCCAGCAGCCCAGCCAGCACACTTCCCAGACCCTCCAGGCTCAGCCCTCGACTGCAGGCATGTGGAGGTGGAGAAGGCAAATGTAGCAGCCAGCCACACAAGGCGTAGCAGCCCAGGGAGTTGATGGAGGTTGCCAAGGCCATGGAGATGCCTGCAGCCAGAGCCCGGGGTGTCAGCAAGGGCCAGACCCACTCAGCTAAAGAGAGAAAAACAGTCGTTTTGGGACCAGACTCAAGTCTGGAGCATCCCCCTACCTCCAAAGGACTATGCTACAAGAAACCTAGAGGCTCCTATTGCCTTTGAAGATGTCTTAGGAGAAAACCACCAAACTCTTAGGATAAAAACCATCCTTTTACCATGGTCTACAGGTCCTCTTTGGTCTGACCTTACCTCTGTCCCTTTAGCCTCATCTCCCACCACACTGCCTGACTTCCCTCACTCCAGATACACTGTCCTTGTTTAAGATCCTTATATTTGCTGTGCTGCTAGCTACAGAGTTTTTGCATATGCTGTTCTCTCCACCTAAAATGCTCTTCTGTCTTCCTTCACCCAATTAGCTCCTACTCATCTCAGCTCAATGATCACTTCCTCAAGAATACCTTTCCTGACTCTCTGATAAAGTCAGACTCCCCATTATAAGCTTTCATCACACAATCAGCTCCCCATTGTTACACATGTCACATGCAATTTTGCATTACTTGGATGCCCACTTAATTAGGAACTGTTATTGCCCAATAGATTATAAGTTTCATGAGAACAGGTACTATATATGTCATGTTTATCACTGTGTCCCCTATCAAGTACCTAGCACTTAATGGACACTCAACAGGCCTTTATTAAGTGGATGAATGAGCAGATTTCAGATGCAATGCCTCAAAAGCAATCTTTACACACAGGTCACTAACTCATGCCTGTGGGGTAGGTAACGTAAATGTGTAACTGGGGTAAGGAGTATCAGTAGAGAGTGCTGAGGTTTGCAGACACCTCTTAACACTAAATAAAACATCTGTGGTGAGGGGCTGGCATTGCCTCTGAGAATGGCAATTTCTCTCCCCTGTGTGTTTTGAAAAAACACAGAATTTAACTCAGAAATTAAGTTCATTAAATCTTGAGTTGAAAGAGACACCTTCATTTCAGCAAAAGAATGGAGGAGTAGGAGAAAACGTACTCGGGTGAGGCAGCCAAAGCCACGGTGCCTCAGTGGAGGCTGACAGCTCCAGGGGGATGACGCTGAGACCCAGAAAGGCAGAGATGATCCACACACAGGCCACTGGAACCAGCACCTGAGGGACAAGACTGAGATAGAAAAGAACCTCCCTCCATCCCCCAGATCCTTCCGGGCCAGCCTTAGAGAAGTAACAGAGGCCAGAGAGTAGGGGGTGGGTCGAGCAAGTGTTCTAATCTTGACTGCCCCTGCCCAGACCCCCACATACCGAGAGGAGCCGGAAGATAGGGATGCGAGTGCAAGTTGAAGAGGTTGAAGCTAGCCTCCAGGGGTATGAAGGTAACTGGCAGGAGCCCAGGTGCTGAGAACAGACCACTATGAGCAGGATAAGCCTAGGAGAGAGAAGGAACTTGAGGAGCAGGAGGAAGCAGGCAATGGAGGCAGGCATTGGAGGCAGGAGTGGCAGAATTCCCCAAAAGGGGGTCCCAGGGAAGAAAGCCCCCCGTGGATGGGGAAGGACAGCACTTTGGGGTCAGCGGAAGACTGTGTGAAAGTTAGGGAGACCAAATGAATCCACAAAATCATCCCTGCTCAGATAGCTGCTCGATCTGATAGGGCCAGCAACTCTGCCCTCCCCTCCTCCCCCCATCCTGTCCTGCACACTCCGCTGGTCACCACCCCACACCTCTCAGGACTTACGTACAGCAAGGCCAGCCCCCAGTGACCGGAGCAGAACAGGGCCACCTCCCTGTGGGCAGAAAGTCCTGCCACAATCAGGCTGGGAGCCAGTACCAGGGGTCCGCAGTGAAGGAACAAGTGGCCAGGAGCCCCCAATAGTCCCAGCATGCCCTGCAGCAGCCCAGACACCACCACTGCCCCAGACACCTAGTGGAGTGGAGGAATGGACAGAGAAAATATTCTGCTTGACCCATTTGACCTTGGCTTGACTTCCTAATTCCAGGGTGGGTCCCTTCCCCAGAGCACCCCCACCCCCTCTCCTCAGAGTAGCTCACTCCCCGCATAATGGAACCAGAGCCTCCCTAGCCCCAGGCACTACCTCTTGGAGAGAAGAGTTCCGGAGCTCCAGGCTATGGCAGCCAGGCCCCTCACACGGGTGCAGCAGGTGGGAGGCTGGAAAGTTGGGGGCATGGAGAGGAGGTAAATGGGATGGAGACCCAAGGCAGTGCAGTCCTAGCTGATGCCTGCACAGCTCCAAGACCCCCAGGGTTCCTTTTCTCAACTCTGTACCTACCTACACCTGTATACTCAGATTAGCACCCAATTCCACCCTCACCCTTGCTCAGAGCTCACAGTTTCCAGGTTGCTGGATGGTCAAAGGCAGCTTCTGGTTGGTCAACACCAGAGCAGGGACAAGGAACTCAAAGGATGGAGCCTGGACAAGAGGCAGCCTGTAGGAACAGCAGCCCCAGCAGGTCTGGAAACAGGTTGCAGCCAAAAGGACTTCCCAAGGTTCTCCTAGCCACCCCTGGGACCTGCCCTCTCCCTCTAGGGAGCCCCCATACCTGCTGCCCATCCAAGTTTGCAGGGTGGTAGACACACCACATGCAAAGAGGCTGGAGGCCAGGAGGTGGGCAGGAGAATAAGAGAGTCCTCTTGGGGAGAGACTTCGAAGCAGAAGCAGGTGCGAGGCACAGAGGAGAGAAGCCAGGACCAAAACATGCTGCAGGTGGAGGTACGGAAAGGGGTCATCTTCAGAACTAGGCAGAAATACCTATTTCCAGAGAATTTCTAATTGCTAATTTCTAATACTCTCCAAAGAGCCCCTTCAGCCAGCACCAACTCCTGCACATCTGCCTCCTACCTGCAAAGCCAGAAGACAGCCGAGGCCCCAGGGAGGAGGCCCACTTAGAGATGCCCAAGAGTGGGAGGAGGGCTTCTGGGCAGCAAGCTGTGGAGACAGGGGAGCCCGGGTTTGCTGGGAGCCCCCAGATCTGAGTTGGATGGTTTGGGAGTGTGATCGGCTCATGCTGTCCTGCCTTTCGTCTTGTGTTGGCTGCCCTGAGCCAGAATTAAGTAGCGTAAGAGGGCAGAGTTTGGGTGAAGTCAGAGTTTGGGTGCCTGGAGTAGGGAGGTGGTTGGAGTGCCAGTGAAGCAGAGCGAAGGAATGAGATTTGGGAGAGGACACAGCCCTTTCACCTTTGCCCAGTTCTTGTGCAAATTCCATCACCCATTAACTGGGAGCCATGTTCTGGACTCCTCCCCCATCTAGATCCCTTGTTCCAGTCTCTGTAAAGCAGGATAAGAGGGGTGAGGAGATCTAGAAAATAACCTGATATTTTAGACTCTATTCCCTCCTCACCACCACAATTTAGAACCATCATTACAGTACAGTCCTCTACCCTTTCAGAGTCAAAGTCCTTGGACTAGCTTAAAAGGTAATGGATGGGTAATGAATGACATACATGACAACCTATATAATGTCCTCACTGTAATATAAAGGAGAAATAAAAATAATTTATGATAAAAGGTATTTCATTATGTTTAAGTTTGGGCCCAACTAAAAGAGAAGGCAGTGAAGTGATCCAGCCCCCACCCCCCTATGAATCACTGTGGATGCAGTAGCCACGATGCCAATATTGGTCCTTTCCCATCGACTCTTGGACCACAAGCAGTGCTGTCATTCATGACCTGATGCTCCAAAGCAGTGAACAAGTTCATGGTAAAGTGCTAAAGCAAAGTAAGGTTTAATTTGCAAGGAGGTGCATTCCTGGAAAACGGAGTCTTTTTCAAAATGTGCAAAAAGGACTTTGTGTTTACATGTGAAGTTAGATAGTTCTAGGGTCCCTAAGAGCAGGGTTTTCCTATGCAGGAAGTGCAGCCAGTCACTCCAAAGTCATCTTGGGAATTCTTCCTAATAAGTGGGGTCCTGAGCATCTCAGGATGTCTAGCATTCTGCTCAGGCCAACGAAATGCCAGTAGCATACCTTCAAATTTTTGCAGCAAAATATGCCTCATACATTTCCAAAGCACCCCCCTCCAGGAGGCAGGCAGTACACCGCTGCTATGAATCATCGTAAGCAGTCCCAAATACCCACTCCAGCTGCCAGAAAGGTTTTCCTTTTTCCAACGATAACCCAGCTTGGAACTGCTCTTAACACCAACTACCACCACATGACAGTCTGGATTGGAAGCCAGGATTCACAGGTGTCCTTGGGGCTTGCCCTCAGAAGCTGATGGGGCTGTGCTGGATACATGGCTTGGCCTCTCTCAAGGTGTGATTCGGAAACTACAAGAGTGGTGCTCACCCAGAACTTTCAACAGTCATGGCCAACTCCAGGCATGGTACAGTCACCATGGCACCCAAGTTGGGCAGTGCTAGTGACCCAAGGTGCTGGGAGCAGGGATGAAGGGAAGTTTGGAATGGAAGCCTAGGACTATCAAACAGGAAGCTCTGAAATGGGGCTCGGAGAGAATGAGTCGCAGGTAATGGGATTGGGAAATAGGGAGGGCTTAAAAGGCAGATATGGGGAAGTCTGCTCTTCCAAGGGCTCCCAGAGAAGAAAGAGTCCAGGCCATGCAACTGAAACTGTTTATTGAAACCTCAGTTCTACAAAAGCGTGAAAAACCCAGATACAAAGCGGCGGCCAGAGAGGCCTGTGAAGAGAACACCCAGGAGAGGAACCAGAAGACAGGGAAGACCAGGAGTAGGGTACTAAAAGATAAGGTTGGAAGACAAAAGGACAAGGTCGAAGGTCCCAGCAGTCCCAACTCCTTCAGACTACGTTCCAGGGGCAGGTGTGGATTGGGCTCCCCCGTCACCCTGCCTTCCCTCAGAGCTCCCACCTTCTCAACATTCCCTCCCTCCTTTGCCCACATTTCCCATCTCCCACCTTCTCCCTTCCGTCCCAGGAAACTAAACTGCTAAAGTCTAACAGAGCCTAGAGGAGGTGAAGAGACAAGGGCTTCTTCTCTATCCACGTGTGCCTTGCCCCTGGTTGAAGCCTTCCCTGGCGTCATCACTGCCCTGGCCAAGCAGCCAGCTACTGAGGTCTAGGAGAGTGAGACCCTTAGTCCTTTAGCCCCATAACCCCTTAAGCTCCCTCACCCAGAATAACAAGGGACCAGCCAAAGACCCAGAGAGGTAGAGAGGATCTAAATCAAGCGTTGCTCCTCTTCATGCATTCCTCAGAATCCTACCTAGCCTGGGAAAATGAAAGACTTGAGGCGGGCCAGCTCCATGATGCTGAAAATGGAACACTGCTGAGGCTGTGGGAGCAGAGAAGGCATTGGGCTCCAGGGCCAGGGTGCAGCCAGGCCATGGGAGTGGTACCAGGGGCTTGGGGGCCCCGTGTGGTTGGGATGGTGGCAGGCATGACAGGTTGGTGAGTCTTTCTGGAGCTTCTGGCAAAAGGGACAGTTATGGAGAAGAGTGGGAGGGGCAGGAGGGTCCGGGGGAGGCAATGGTGGGGGGGTCAGTGAGGCCAGAAGACCGCCCCAGAGTGAACGCAGCCCTACGTCGCCTTCCAGGAAGCTGGAGACGTTAGCAGGAGATGGCAGGCACTTTGGCACAGGAGAAGGTACGCAGGGTTCCAAGAGGCACCTGGAAGCCTGTCCAACGTCTGGGGGGCCGGGCGGCGGGCTGCAGGACAGCCCTAAAGACTGGTGTATTACAGCCACCGACGCCACAGCCAGGGCCACACTGCTCACGTATGCCATAGCCAACAGGCAGGACAGCTGCAGGAGAGAAGATAAGAAAGGTCAGTGTCAATTACCCTCCCCCTAAAACCTGCTTCTGATAGTTATAACACACCCACCCTGGTCTCTACAAGTTCAAGTTAGAGCTCTCTGTCACCATCTTCTCCCAAATTCTTTTAGCATTTGCTTTACATCATCCCACCACACACCAACCCGCTCAAAACTCCTATCCTTCCTGACCCCTTCTCACCTTTGCCAGCCGATGGCAGAGGGAGCCCAGGGCCAGCTGCCAGGCTGGCTGCTCCAGCAGCACACACAGGTCTGTGTAGGTGTACCAGCCCCGTCGCCGTCCCTCATGCTCAGCCACACTGTTGGGAGGGGAGAAAAGACAGAGTGTCTACAGCTGGCCCAATGGCACCTACATTCTCCCAGGGACCCACCAGGGAACACTGGGGAACTTGTTAAAAGTACAGATTCCTAGGTTGCCTGTTGATCCCAGAAACTGAGGGTGAGACCTTGGTCTGTATTTTTTATAAGCTTCTCCTACTCTCCCAAAGGTGACTGATTGCAAAAAGGGCAGGCAGGTTTGGGAACCACTGTCTTGGACGATTCTCTTCCCTGTCTCCTCCCTCCACCTCCCTTATCCCCACCCCGTAACACAGACACTTATCTCTGTCTAGCTCCTATGGCTTTGGCCTCAGGCCTTAAGCCCCTCAACTCCTGGAACTTACCAGCTCTCTAACCAGCTCAGCACCTCAAATATCTCCCGAGGGTCAGTGTAGAGACGCCAATCCTGTGGATATGAAGAGAAGGACACCAAACCAGGCTCAGACATGAGCCACAATCATTTAATAACCAGAGCGGCAATAGCACTGTAACTGCTACTACGCATAATACTTCCTTGGCCCTTACTATGCGCCAAATACTGTTTCAAGAGCTTTTATGTATCAACTAATTTAATCATCACATATCTGTATTCACATTACACCCTCCGTTAATGGCACAGGGAGAGAATAATCCTGATAATGGTCCATGAGGCTAGGAGTGGAGAAAGTCTGGAAGCAAATAATCAGCACCCAATAGGATAAACTCTTGACTCAAAGCGTACGCAGTTGGGCCTGGAGGAATGGGGGAGTGGGGGCGCCCCATTTGGCCTTACCACACCAGGCATCTTCAAAGGCTACCGTCAGCCTAGAGGGCTGGAAAGGGAAGATACTAACAAGGAGGACAGGCAGGAGAGAGATTAAGAAACAGAAGGCTGAGAGAGAAAAGACAAAGGGTGACAGGGACATAAAGGTGGGTGAGGGAAATAGAGCGAGAGTGAGAGCCAGGACAGCTACTCACCATGGCGCTCAGGAAGCCCCTCTCCAGGGCATGGAGAGCGGGCACAGCCACGCCCCCTGCAGCTCCCCATTCGTCGCTGAAGACCTCCTCCTCCTCCCCTTCATCGCAGAGGTACTTACTGGCCACCATCTGCAGAGGCGCCAGGGGTGGGGTCAGCAGAGCTCACTGGGCCCCCGGCTCACCAGGGAAGCGAGGGGGCTGTCCTACCACGGAGACCAGGAACAGGTCAGACGAGGACACGTGCTGCAGGTAGTGCGGGTTTCGGTGCCGGAGCCGTTCGATGTACACCAGAGCCAGCATCATAGCACACGGGGAGATGCACGCCTCCCTGGGCGGTGGGAAGGGGCAGTAATTAAACCCACGGGCTCTTCAGCTCTTGTAACTCCTGAGGCCCATCCCTGTGTCTTTATAGCTTCCCTTCAGAGATAGACATCCCCTCCTTTCCAGGTTCCAACAAACACTTCCATCCTGCCCCCCTCAATTCCAGGCTCACCGGGACACATGGGCTACATATTTCTTCTGGAGTCGGCGAACAGGGCTGGGGGCTGCCTTCTGGAGCAATTCCACAGCAATGTCTGCAGGGGCAGAAGAAAAACGGAGTAAGCAAACAGTGCCCCCCCCCCCCCACCATCACCGCACACCCACACTAGTGCCCGCTGCTTTCAGCAGAAGTCCCAGACAGCTCTCTATTATCTGAAGCCTTGGAGACAGGACCATAGTAACAGAGATCAAATTCTCCCACACTGAGACAAAAAGTCCGTCCCAAGTTTGAACTGCAATTCCTTCCAGTAGGAGGGCTTATTTCCCAGCCACCTGAAGTTAATTAAATTTATCTCCCACTCTTGTTCGTTTGAGAAATAAACCTGTTCTTGGAAAATTCTATTATACAAAACAAGAGTGATAAAGATTTGTAAGGTAGCAATGTTTTTTACTCATTTGGGCTAAAAAAAAAAAAAAAAAAAAAGTGAAATATAAACCCAGTCCTGGTCACGGCCAGTGTGACTCAGTTGGTTGAGCACTGTCCCATGCACCCAGGGGTCCATAGTTCAATTCCTGGTCAAGGTACATGCTGGGGGCTGCAGACCTGATCCCCAGTAGGGGGAGTGCAGGAGGCAGCCAATCAATGTTTCTCTCTCTTCCTCTCCCTTCCTCTCTACCATCAATATACAACATATTTCCTTAAAATAAAAGTAAGTAGCCCAGCTGGTGATAAGTAAATAAACAAATACAAATAAATACACCCAGTGCTTACACCGACTACTTGTGAGCTAGCTATGAAGTGTATACACCTACTCGCTTTGGTGCCCGCTGACAACCCCATTTTCTGGCTTCCCACGTGCCCAGTCACGCAACACTGTCCAACCTGCCATGGGGCTGGAGAGCTCCTCCAGGCTGCAGTCAGCTTCCCAGTCCCAGCCATAGTAGAGTCTTCTCCGGATCCTGGCGCTCAGCTTCTGGTGTCCTGGGAGGAACTGAAACAGGGCAGGAGGGTGGTGGGGGGTAACGACGAGGAAAGGGATGGCGGAGAGGCTATCCTGGCTTCGGGCTAGAAGGGGGTGCGGGGCCGCGGGCCGGTCTCGCCGCCGGTGCCGGCTGGGGCAGGTCGGGTGCCGCACCCAGCCCCGTGTCCTCCGGCTTGTTGGCCAATAGCAGCCGACCCACAGGGGGAAGGTCCTCCTCCGCTGGGGGCTCCCCCGGTGAGGTTCTCCGGGGAAAAGCCCTCGCTGGCCACCTCCACCCCCAACCTCGTACCCCGCGGCTCTCCCCAGGGCCCAGCCGGCCGGGGCGAGGACGCACAGCTCGAGCGGCCGCCTCCCAGCGCCCGGGCGGGCGGTCGGGCCAACTCGCAGCCTCGCTCAGCCCGGGCTCCGAGCGCGGGGAGGCCGGGGAGGAGGCGGGCGGCGCGCTCACCGAGAAGTCCTGGAAGCCGGTGAGGGAGAAGGTGCCTTCTTCGTCCAGCAGGAGCCCGGCCAGGTCCATCGCGCCGCCAGCCGCCGCCCTGCGAAGGTGGGTGAGACGGGAACGAGGTGCCAGGGGGCCGCCGCGCTGTCCCCGCCCGCTCGCCCACCTGCCCTCGGCTTCCTCCGCGCGGGCCGCCGCCCTCCCCGGGCCGCCCCTCCCCTCGCGCCCGCAGCCGCAGGCGGGGCCGGGCCGGCGGGCGGCTCTTCCTGTTCCGCCCCGGGCGGGGCTCCCGACGCGGGGCTCGGGGCTCGGGGCTCGGGGCTCGGGGCTCGCAGGCCGGGTCGCTCACCTCGAACAGCAGAGGGGAGACCTGGCCGCGAGGCAGTGCGTGGGCAGCCGAGGCCGCGCCGCGCGTCGGTCGGGCGTTTACCCGCCGCGGGGGTGCCGCCGCGTCAGCCTCCGGCACTTCCTGCCGCCGCTGGGCGGGGCGCGGCCTCCCGAGGCCGGGGAGCAGCTGGGCGCCGAAGCCGGGGCGCCCTGAGCGGGCAGGCACCGAGCTGAGCCCAGCGGGCCCCCTCTCCTCACTCGGGAAGCGGGGGCATTTCCTAGGGGACCATGCCGCACGGAGGATGAGTGAGCCGGGCTGACTTCGTACCAAGGTAGATTTTAATGTGGATAAAAACAAAGATGCAGGACCGCGAGTTGCTCCCCAGTTGTTTTCAAAAAGGGGAGATACACACACACCAGCCATGTGCCTCAAAAGAGCTGGCAGGGACACACAAGAAACGTAACAGCGGGTGCGTTACAGAGCAGCAAGAAGCCGGGAAAATTCCAGGACAGCCGCCTAGCAAATCCTGTCCCCCCTAAACCCAACAGCGTGCACTTCGCCCCAGCCAGAGGGGAGCTTAAGTCACCCTACTCGGGGAGGCCGGGAACAGAACATCCAGTTGGTGCCACTTGCCCACCACACCCAAGGACAAATCAAGACAATACATCTCGTTTCGGGACATCAGCAAAAAGTTGGTGAATGTTCCATTGATCCAACAGTAAGACCTCCCCTAAATGCCCAAACTTTAAAATGAAGGTCCCAGCCTGCTGTCCCTCCAGGGAGCACACATTCTCGTCCTCTCCTCTCCCCCCCTCCCCACCACGTACCCCCGAAGACTCCTAAGGGACCCCATGAGACCTGCAGCCAGGGAGCAATGGGCAGCGCCGCTCCGTCGGGGGCCTGCACTTCCCCGCGAGCTAGGGCAGCCCAGCCCAGGCTCTCCTGCGGCTGCTTCTATGCCCTTCCTTGTTTCACTCCCTTATTTTTGCTGCGGCCAATAAATTCTTGCGTTTCTACACTTTGTCTCTTGATTGAGCTCTCTCCTTTCACAAGACTAGAACCGAGGTCTCGCGGGTGACAGGGGAACTGTGGACAAGCAAGCAGGGAAACTTATTTTTTGCTGAATTACCTCTTAGTATAGTTCGGCATTTTAAACCTAACTAAACACGTATTTTGTAGGGTTATTGCAGACATTAAGTGGTTCAAGGGACTCTAAACTGCCTGGTACTTGGGAGCCTCAATAAATGGTGTCAACATGCTCCCAAAGAGTAAACAGCATTTAAACAGGGTGTTTTCTTTTTAAATCCATCCCCTGACCACAATCTGCTGCTTTGAGCAAGGGGACTGGAAGGAGCTGGGACACACGGGGGCGGGAAAGTTGACAGGAAGACACAGGAAGGAAACAACTCAGAATTCTCAGTAGGTGACGCTGAGTCTGTCCTGTCACGCGCTGGCGTTTGTTTACCCTCGCGGAGGAACTGGGCGGACCAGTTCCATCGAGGGCCGCCCAGCCGGCGCAGCAGCAGCAGCAGCAGCAGCAGCAGCGCCCGCCGGGCTAAGGGGCACCTGGAAGCCCCTTCCCTGCCCCTCCGGGTGGCATCACAGCGGGAACCCCGGGCCAACACGGCGAGAAGAAGCGGGGCTGGGGTGGGAAACACGGACACCCCCGGACACCCGGCCCGGGGCCAAGACTGCAGCAGAGCGCGCACACCTGCGGAGGAGCCGGTCGCCGGTCGCCCCTGCGCGCAGGCGCGTGCCGCCCCATCCGGGCGGTGCGGGCGCGTCACGTGACCGGCCCGTCGCTCCGCCATCACGTGTTGCCCGGCGGCTGCCTCCGCGGCGCTCTCCGCGGCGCGCGCCCCCTTCCGCCTGACGCGCCCCCGGCGGCGGCGGCGGCGGCCGCGCAGCCCTGGCTCCTCGCGGGCTCGGGCGGCGGCTGCGGCGGGGCTATGGCGAGCGGCGGTGGCGGGGGTAACGCGGGCGGGGGCCTGGGCCTAGGCCCGGGCCCGGTTCTGAGCCTAAGCATGGGCGAGGCCACCGGCGAGGCGGACGAGGAGGCGGCCACGGCCGAGGCGGTGGCACGCCTGGCCACGACGCTGCGGCTGCGGCTCCGCGGCTGGGAGTCGGTGCTGGCGGCGGCGCAGCGGCTGCTGGTGTGGGAGAAGCCGCTGCACAGCCTGGTCACGGCGGCCGCGCTCAACGGCCTCTTCTGGTAACGGCCGCGGAGGAAGGGGCGGGGCCGCCGGCGGGCGCGCGGGGGCGGACCCTGGCCGGGGGCGTGCCCCGTCCCGGGGGGCGAAGAGCGCCCCGCGCCGGTGGCCCAGCTCCTGCGTCCTCGGGTCCCGAGTCAGGCCCGGAGGCTCCCACGGCCGCGTCAGGGGGCGCTCTGCAGCCTTTGGCGACGGCTGCGGGGGCCGCGCTCGCCCCTTCGCCGCTGAGGCGCCTGTCTCTCCCGGAAGGTTGCTGTCTTCGTCGTCCCTCCGGCCCATCTTCCTCCTCGGCGTCGCGCTTCTGGCCTACTTTCTGCTGGATCTCTGGCTGCCCCGCTTCCTCCCCGACATGGCAGGTGAGTGTCACTTCCTGCATTGAGCAGGCCCGGGTGCGCTTGCTTTGTGGCGGATGCTGCGGGTCGGGTGGAGTGGTGAGGGGGCAGGCCCCTGCCTCCCAGTCACCACCGCCCTCGCGCTAGGAAGCCGAGAACTGCTCCTTTCCCAGAATGGGTGTTACTGTGACTGGTAGAGATTGTGAACTCTGTAGCCAGAGTGCCTGGGTCCCATTGTCTGCTCAGCCACTTAGCACATGTGTGGCCTTGTAAAAGCCACCCTATCTCTGTTTGCTTCCGTCTCCTCATCTGTAAAACAAGGATATCAGACTTACTTCATCAGGAGGTTTCATATGTGACTAGAGGCCTGGTGCACAAAAATTTGTGCACTCAGGGGGGGTCCTCAACCCGACCTGTGCCCTCTCACAGTCTGGGACCCCTCCGGGGATGTCCACCTGCTGGCTTAGGCCTGCTCCTCCGGGGGATCGGGCCTAAGCTGGCAGTCAGACATCCCTCTGGCAGCCCGGGAGCCCTCAGGGGATGTCCACTTGCCTACGCTGCAGTCAGACATCCTTAGCACTGCTGAGGCTGCGGGGAGAGGCTCCCAGCACCACCACCACTGCTGTAGTGGCAGCTGGCAGCCTGGCTTGTGGCTGAGCAGAGCTCCCCCTGTGGGAGCGCACTGACCACCAGGGGGCAGCTTCTGCATTGAGCGTCTGCCCCCTGGTGGTCAGTATGTCATAGTGACCAGTCATTCCCAGTCTTCTGCAGTTAGGGTCAATTTGCACATTACCCTTTTATTATATAGGAGGAAGGATAGGAATTATACGCATGTTGGCTCTCTCTGTTTTGTGTGTGTTGTGCATGTGTGTTTAATTCATGTATTTACTTAATAGGCTTTTTGGAGTTAACTAGGTGCCAGGCTGTGTGTAAGTTGCTTGGGATGTGGACATGAAAAAGATGTAGTTCCTGTGTTTGAAAAGGATAAAGTCTAGAAAAGAAGACTCATGCAAGCAATACACCATAATACTCACTGCAATTGGCATCTGAAGGAAGTCCTCTGGGACTGTCCGCCTTAGGGAGTGCCTCCCAGAGCCCCTACCACTCAGTAACTTGTCCCCCTCCTCTCTCTGTAGCGTCATCCCCAGAGGAGCCACACTCTGACAGGTGAGTGCAGGCCACCTCTTCAAGACAGATGCCCTTGTGTTGTCTTGCTTTGCAAAGTGCCAGTGTCACCATGGTGCAGGGCAACACTGCAGCTTCTGTAGGCACAGACCCCAGCATAGTGAATGGGCTGATAATTAGCTTGGTTCTAGGTTCCTGTGCAGGTGTTTGTGTATCTTCTCCTTTTGGGGCACAGGGTTGGGAGCTCTGGGCTTTGCTTCCCAGGACCAGGATAGCCTCCTTTGGGAGGTAGGGTTACCCATTTCCTTAGACAGAAGATCTCATTGACATTCTCAGAGGGATATAAGTGCTTAGGAAGCTGGTGTCTGAGGCCTCCAGGGGTTATGTCATGTCTCCCCAGTGAGGGTGCGGGGTCAGGCGCCCAGCCGCACCTGCTGAGTGTGCCCGAGTTGTGCAGATACCTGGCTGAGAGCTGGCTCACCTTCCAGATTCACCTGCAGGAGCTGCTGCAGTACAAGAGGCAGAATCCAGCTCAGGTAACCTCCCCATGTCATAGAACAGTTCCCTGCACCATGGGGAAGAAGGGGTGGGGTGGGGGCGGGGAGGAGTGCTTGGACACTTTAGGAAGAGACCTAGTGTCTACCTGAGGAACATTCACAGCTGGTAGCCTAGTACAGGAGGCAGCCTTGCCTCGAGGAATAAGCTGATGTTCTGATACTATTTCCTGCAAGGCAGACCAGTTTGAATTACAGGTGTTTGGTGGCAACTATTACAAACTTCCTGACCTGGTGGTCTTGGGCATCCTCTTGACTAGACTGAATCACTGCATTCCTAAAGGACATACCCCTCCTCTCACCAGCTGAGCAGTGATTTCTTGCCCAAATGAGTAGGGCACATAGCCCGTCATTTGCCCCTGTGCTCTTCTCTGCAGTTCTGTGCTCGAGTCTGCTCTGGCTGTGCTGTGTTGGCTGTGCTGGGACACTATGTTCCAGGGATTATGATTTCCTACATTGTCTGTGAGTAGGGTCTAACCCTGCCCTTCCCAAAGCCCTCTCCTTATCATCTTTCCCTGGATCGACCTACAGGGAGGACTGTGCCTCTCTCTGCTCAGAGATTCCCAGGGGATGCTACAGCAGTAGTAATAGTGGAAGGTCATCGGGGAGGAGTGCAGGGGATACAGCCTCAGGAAAAGACCTTGTCTTCCTTCAGCCCTTTCTGTTCATGGACCAGTTGAATAAGGACCCTTAGGAAATAAGCATAGGGAGCTCTGAGTGGATGCTCTATCCTCTAGTGCTGAGTATCCTGCTGTGGCCCCTGGTGGTTTATCATGAGCTGATCCAGAGGATGTACACTCGCCTTGAGCCCCTGCTCATGCAGCTGGACTACAGCATGAAGGCAGAAGCTGACACCCTGCATCACAAACACGACAAGAGGAGTAAGGGGCTCTTGGAACCCGGTGGGGGCTGGGGGTGAGGGGAGGGCCTTGGCATATGGCTCATGAAACACGGTAGAATTTAGATATTCTCCAGTCCCTCGGCCAGGTTTGCCCCCCACTACTGTCCCTGCTTGATGAGTACCCTGGTGCTCTTGCTTCTCTAGAGCGGCAAGGGAAGAACGCACTCCCTGGAAGTGATGAGCCACTGGCAGACACAGAGAGCGAAAGCGAGGCAGAACTGGCTGGCTTCTCCCCGGTGGTGAGACCCAAAGGAGATGGGGTGTCAAGTAGAAGGTTGAGGGAAATCTCTGCTCTAGAGCAGATACCTCTCGACGGGTGGGAGTTGGTGAGGGGGTGCTCCTAGAAAACTGGTTCGCTTATCTCCGTATCTGTTGTGTTCATCCTGGTTCTCCTACAGGTGGATGTGAAGAAAACAGCACTGGCTTTGGCCATTACAGACTCAGAGCTGTCAGATGAGGAGGCATCTATCTTGGAGAGCGGTGGCTTTTCAGTATCCCGGGCCACAACTCCACAACTAACTGATGTCTCTGAAGGTATGGGCAGTCCTTTGCCCTTCCCAATCTTCCTGTTCCCTGTTGTGAGATACTGAGCATGCTCTCTAATTGTTGCCTCATAACTGTTTCTTTGGAGAATTGATCCTCTAATTCTACTTCAAGATCCTGAAAGACCTTAACACCTAAGGCCTAGCCCAGCATTCCATGTCTCAAGCTCTCATTCTTATTTTGTTTTTAAATAACTATTATTTCAGAGAGAAAGGGAAGGGAAAGAGAGATAGAAACCTCAATGATGAGAGAATCATTGATTGGGTGCCTCCTGCACACCCCCTACTGGGGATTGAGCCCGCAATCGGGCATATGCCCTTGACTGGAATCAAACCTGGGACCCCTTCAGTCTGCAAGTTGACACTCTGTCCACTGAACCAAACTGATGCTCTGAAAGAGTTAGCAAGCCCACTCCTAACCCTTTGTTTTCTGCACAGATTTGGACCAGCAGAGCCTGCCAAGTGAGCCAGAGGAAGCCCTAAGCCGGGAGCTGGGGGAGGGAGAGGAGACAGAGGTGGCTCCTCCGGAAGACCTGCTGGGCCCCCCTGAGGTCCTCTCAAGGCAAGACCTGGACTTGGAGGAGGAGGAAGAGGAGGAGGAGGAGGAGGAGGAGGAGGAGGAGGTTGTGGCAGCCAAGGAAACGCTGCTTCGGCTCTCATCCCCCCTTCACTTTGTGAACACGCACTTCAATGGGGCAGGCTCTCCCACGGATGAAGTGAAGCCCTCCCCTGGAGGACCAGTGGAGACCCTGAGCCCAGAGGCAGTGAGTGGGGACCCCGCCACACCCTCGAGCACCTTGTCACCCCTGCTTTGCCTTGCTGAGAGTGACCCAGTCCCTTCCCTCTCAGTGCTCCCACCTCTTCCCCAGGACTCTCCCCAGTCCCTGCCTGCCCCTGAGGAAGAAGAGGCACTTGCCTCCGAGGACTTCGAGTTGCTGGATCAAGGGGAGCTGGAGCAGCTGAATGCAGAGCTGGGGTTGGGGCCAGAGACATCCCCAAAGCCCCCTGATGCTCCACCTTCTCCTCCCCTAGGGCCCAATACCCTTTCTCTGCTACAGTCAGATCAAGAAGCTGAGACCATGGCACAGCCATGAGCCATGGAAGAAATTGCAGGCACAGTAATAAGGCTTCCTGGCTAGGGCTGTCACTGTTTTCTCCTTTCTCCTGTTAGGAGCAGCAGTACATGGGAAGCTGGCTGTCGGGTGATAGCTAGTCCACCTTCTGCCTACCTACCTGCCTGTTGTCCCAGGCCTGCTTACAATGCCTGGGACTGGTTTTAAGTTTGTAAATAATTTTACATTTGGGTTAGTGGATGTGAACAGGGCTAGGGAAGGTCTTCCCACAGCCTGCACTTGTCCCCTGCCTCATCTCTATTCTCATTCCACTCTGCCCTAAACCCTGATGGTCTATCTCTTTCTTTTCCTCCTGTCCTCAGGGACCTGTGCTGGTCTGTCCTCATGTCCCACTTGTTTAGTATAGACACTATCATTTTTCTCTCCTGTCCTGTGCTCTTCTCTGCGATATTTCCCTGCTGTGTCTTGTCCTTAGAAGCTCCGTCCCCACTCTGCCAGCTCCTCCTCCCTGGCTATACTGTAAGGAGGCTCCTGTTTGGGATGTACAGACTAAACCTGGGGTGGTGGGTCAGGCTAGTAGTTGAGCACTTAGGTCACTGTAGCCTGTGGAACCTCCACTGCACCCTTGGCCTAGCTCATCCCAGCCTTTTCCATACAGGAGCAGAGCAGGGATCCCATAGCACGTGTACAGCACTGTGTTAGTGAGCAGGAGCTCTGTCTTGTTGGGAAGAGGGGCTTTCTTACTGTCCCAGGGAAGAAAAGGAGACCTCCGCTGGGCCAAGAATAGTTCAAGTGTGGTGGGACCCCCAACTAGAGTGAGGAAGTGGACAGTAACATCTGTGCAGGTGTTGACTGGAAAAATAAAATGTTGATTGGCTAGAACTGCTGGTGCCTACCTGCTTGCCTCACTGTGAACTGCTTGCTACACTCTGCTCTGTGCCATCCTCACCCCTTTCCTCCTGGTCCCCAATCTTATTCCTGGCTTTTTATTTACCTGGTGCAAGACAAGGCCAGAAACAGGGATTACCTAACAGCCCGAGCTGTTTTCCCTGATGGGGTCATGTGTGTAGTGAGATTTAGCATATGTGAATAAAGTAAGCAGGAAGAAATTGCCTCGCCTTCCCAATCAGTACAAATTTGGTTCCGTAACAGTTGTTTTCTACTATATTTCCTACAATCTTAACACTCTTACCCATCTACATGCAGTAACTCAGCTCTGGTTTATATATACAGGGGAGACCAAACAAGCAGGACTTATACTGTATCAAAATTGATTTCAGACCAAGGAACACTAAAGAAATAGTATCTATTGCCTGGCTTATGTGGCCCAGTTGGTTGAGTAGTGCATTATCCCATGCACCAGGAGGTTGCTAATTCGATTCCAGGTCAGAATACATGCCCAGGTTGTGGTTTCAATTCCCAGTAGGCAGCCAATTGATGTTTCTATCTCTCCCTCTCTGAAATCAATAAAAACATTTTTTAAAGAATAGTAACTACCACTAATTGAATATATAAAATGTGCTTAGCACTTTTCTAAAATGAGTTGATATTTGTTTTCCCCCGTCACAATCCTGAGATACATACTGCTATTCACTGCATTTTACAGACAGTCTGATGTTCCAGAAGGCCGCAGTCCTAGTAAAGGTGGGGCCAGGATCCACGTCCAAGCAGTCTGGCTCCAGCAATCACACGAACAGGAAGCCCTATCCATTAGTAGTGCACAAGTGGAGAGACACTCAAGGATACGGACACTCGAGAACCAATCTAATATCTTGACTTCACAAAGAATGGACACAGAACCTTTGCTCTTGAGGGTAGAACAACGTTGGAGAAAGCCCAGAACTAAGCGGGTGGCCTCCTTTATGAGTTCACCTCCTCAGCCTCCAGCTGGAGGATCCATGTGACAATGCTACCTGACTTTTTGAGGTTGGCTTCTATTCCACATCTCCCCTAAGCTTTGAGAATTTTTTTCCATTTGTTTCACATTTGCCTGAGGGAAAATCAGGGATAGCTGAGTCTCTGTCCACTTCCACTGAAAGAACAGAAACTTTTCATCATCTAGAGATCTCAGAAGAAAATGGAAAAACAGTTATAATCAATAAATAGGCAATTAAAAACGAGAATTAACCAATCAGAATGATACTGGCTGCCATATATCCCACCTTTAATCCATTTTCTTGTTAAACTTGAAAACAGAAGCCTGTAGTTTGATCAAAACATTGACCATAGGTTTGGAATTCCATGAGGATCCTTTTTTAAAAATTCCTCACCTGAGAATATATTTCCAATGATTTTTTAGAGAGTGGAAGGGAGGGGGAGAGACAGAAACATATCCATTGGTTGCCTCCCGCACACACCCTGGCTGGGACTGAGGATCGAGCCTGCAACGGATGAACCAGGTACATGCTCTTGATCAGAATCGAACCTGAGAAAAGAAAAAGAAAAAAAACTGAGACCCGTCATTCTGTGAGCTGATGCTCTATCCACTGAGCAAACCAGCTAGGGCATGAGGGATCATTCCTGACATTCACCCTCATCTGATGATTGCTATGTGTTTGTCTACAATTTTGTATCAGGTGTCCAGGCCATTTCGCACCCTGAGATGAAAGGAACAAAAAGAAAGCTTTCATATGAGTGAAAGAAAAAAGAGCAAAAATGTGAAACCTACAATTAATTAGGCTAAATAAGAACCAGTTGTAGAAGTACAGACTGGAGGAGGGAGAGTTGGTTATATGTTTACATTGTGAGCAGGGCAGTGCACTTAACTATACATTTAAATAGCCAACAATGTAATATGGCTGCTCATAAACAATTTAATTTTAGGCTACATTCCTGGAAATATAGCGAGGAAGATACCTATGGTGTACTGTGCACAAGTTAGAATACTGCCAGAGGAATGTCTCGCTATACTTGTTGACAAATTGCAGTGTTCCCAAGAGAGGAGATTCCAGAGGCAAAGGCTGAAAATCATCCTATGAGAACTATGTTGAAGGAATTGAGAATGTTTAAACCAAGGAGAGAGACCTGAGTTGAGTCACATTAGCTGCCTTCAGACTTTGAAGAGTTATCTATAGGACTTCAGAGGGCAGAAATTAAATCTTTGAGATGAGATTAATTAATAATAGTGCTAAGCAGAATTGTTTTTCTGATCAAGAGATATTGCAAAACAGTATATTTCAATGATCTTTATAAGTACAAAAGATCAAGTACAGAGATTCTAAGAACTGTTCATCCCATCATAGAAGGACAATATATCACCATGCTTTGCTTTTAGTGTCCAACTAAAGCAGTAGTCGCCAACTGGTGGTCTGTGGGGTCAGAGAGGTTAGTGACCGCTGAACTAAAGTTTCTTTGGACTTGCTCCACCTGCTCCCTTAAATGCTTTTTTTTTTTAATTGGGTCTGTCATTGGCTTACTTTTCTTTGTACTCTGCCTGGGTACTTTCACATGTTCATCCACGTGGTTTCTACTCATATGCTAATGACTTGTAAATCTTAGGTCCTTTCCCAGAACTTCCAATAAGACATCTCCACTTGAATGTTCCATGGGCTTCTCTTCCACATTCCAAAAACTGGATACATCTTTTTTCCACTGTGCACTTCACCACCGCCGCCACCGCCCCTAAACAGATAGGCTTTTTCTGTATTTGCCATCTTGCTTGCCGGCACCATCATCTATGAAGGCCAACTTCTTCCTTATTCCACACACAGATAATCACCAGTTGCTGCTAATTTGATGTCCAAGTTATTTCTTGATTCTGTCACCTCCATGACAGCCCTGATTCACACTCTCTTCACCTCTCATCTGGCCTATTTGGACAGTGTCCCTGCCCACACTCATTCATGCCCAGCAAAATTCATGCCCAGCAAATGGCTACATTATTTAAAAACACTAATGTGATGACCTTTCTGCTATTTCACTATTAATCAAAGGCTCTCCTCCTACAAGGCATCATCCAAGCTCCCCGATATGCTTAAGAAGCCTGAAATCTGCCCCTGCCTTGTCTTATTCTTTACCTTAATGCATTCAACCCCCAACAGATTGTCCTCTCTGTTCAGCTATGCTGACCGCCCCGACCTTGCTCTACACACACTCCTTAACCTCTGCTTGGAAAACACTTCACTTGTCTTTTTAAATATATTTTATTTCAGAGAGGAAGGGAGAGAGACAGATGGAAACTTTAATGAGAGAGAATCATTGACTGGCTGCCTCCTGCAACCCAGGCTTGTGCCCTTCAACGGAATCAAATCTAGGACCCTTTAGTCTACAGGCCAATGCTCTATCCAATGAGCCAAATTGGCTAGGGCTTCACTTGTCTTTTAAGGTGTACTTTGGGCTATACCTCATCCACAAAGCTTTCCCTAATGTCCCATGTCACCTGCCCCTATCAGACCTGCTCTTTGTGCTCCCTCAGTATACTCCTATTCTTCCACATATCACAAAGAATCTTCATTCTCTCTATAGGTATGGTGTATGGGGTATATAGGTATATGTGTACATGTATAGCTTCCATTTTACTACTTACTCTTGAGGGCAGGGACAATGTCTTAATCATCTGAATATTCCCAGAACTTAACACAGTGCCTGACATATAGTAGATGTTCAATAAATGTATGTTGGACTAAACTGAACTGGTGTACTGGAGTCCTAACTATTGAAGCAGCCAATATAAATAGACTAGGGGCCTGGTGCACAAAAATTTGTGCTCTCGGGTGGGTCCCTCAGCCCAGCCTGTGCCCTCTCGCAGTCTGGGACGCCTTGGGGGATGTCCACCAGCTGGCATGCCTGGCCAGCCTGGGTGAGGGGCTGATGGCTGTTTGTAGGCTGGCCAAGCCCTCCCAGTGCAGACCCTCACCCCATGAGAGTATGGCCAGCCTGGGTGAGGGGTTGAGGGCCGTTTTCAGGCTGCCACAGAGCCTGCTTGGTTGCTGCTGCTGCTGGGGTTCCGGGCCCCCTGCAGGCCGGGTCTCTGCTCTTCAGACCCCAGCGGCCACAGGGGCCCCCACCGCTGACCGGACACACCCGGTGTGAAGTGTATGCCCCTGGCCCTGGGGGCAGGCGCTTCATGCCTCGCAGTCGATGATTGCACACGGGCCCTGCGGGGGCTGCTGGGGTCCAAAGAATGGAGACCCAGCACCCCAGCATCAGCAGCAACCAAGCAGGCCCAGAAACCCTCTTCAGTGGGCTGGGGCAGATAGCCTGCATCATCACCATGGCGACGATGCAAGTGTCTTGTTCTAGCTGCACCATCTTTGTCTTGGAGTGATGGTTAATTTGCATATTACTCTTTTATTAGATAGGATATGGGTGGTTGGTACATACCTGTTGACAATAAATATCTTGTCTCTGTTTGTTATTGTTCTAGAGTGAATGGTAGCCAAGTGAAAATAACCCACTGACAAACTTGTAGTTCTTTGTTCCTGAACTAGGTTAAAAACAATGAAAACGATCTAGATTTGGAGGTTCATATTTGATAGTTTCAAAGCTAAAGGCCTTTCTGAGTTTAAGTTTGCACAATCAGCTTGATCTTGTGATTGCTTTAAATTATTTCAAAACCAAATTTGACCAAACTGTTTAGACTTAAATATTTTTGATATGTTTTGATTGATTTTTAGAGAGAGTGGAATGGAGAGGAATAGGGAGATAGAAACGTCAATGAGAGAGAAACATCATATATCAGCTGCCTCCTGCACGCCACCTACTGGGGATTGAACCCACAACCCCAGCGTGTGTCCTGACTGGGAATCACTGCAACCCCTTCTGTTCATGGATCGATGCTCAACCACTGAACTATGTCAGCTGGGCGCAACTAAATATTTTGATCAAAAAATTCAATTATATGTATTAGTGTTTGCTTGAAAAAAATGTGACGGCAGAAATGGAATAATAAAAAGTGAGTTGACTCCAAAAATACCAATCTCACAAAAGATAATGCAAAACTGATGGAGTATTCAAAATTAAAAAAGAGGTCAAAGAGACATGACAATAGCTGCAAGATGTGATCTTATATTGGAACCTGGATGGAAGAAAAAGTTACTATGAAAGGCACTATTAAGTCAACTGGTAAAATTTGAATATAAATTGTATATTAGAAAAAAGATTGTCTCAAGATCTAATTTCATGATTTTCATCATTTAACGTTGATTATATATGAGGATATTCTTATTTTTAGGATACACATTCTGATTATTTTAGAGGTAAAGGGTTATGTTCTCTATAAATTGTACCAAATGGTTTGGAAATACAAATAAACAAATAAGAATGAGTATATTAACATATGATGTATGTGGAGAGAGAGAGAAAATGATATAGCAAATGTGACAAAATGTTGGGGAGAAATACATATGGTAAATATAACAGAAGTTTTCTGTGCAATGGATAAATACATTGTAGTATATTCAGATAACTAAACAGAATGAATAAACTATAAATACAAAAATATAGGTGAATCTCATACATAAAATGAGTAAAAGGAAATAGATGCAAAAGAATACATATAGCCCTAACTGGTTTGGCTCAGTGGATAAAGCGTCGGCCTGTGGACTGAAGGGTCCCAGGTTCGATTCCGGTCAAGAGCATGTACTTTGGTTGTGGGCACATTCCCAGTAGGGGGTGTGTAGGAGGCAGCTGATCGATGTTTCTCTCTCATCAATGTTTCTAACTCTCTATCCCTCTCCCTTCCTCTCTGTAAAAAAATCAATAAAATATATTTTTAAAAAAAGAATACATATGATTACATTTATATAAAGTACATTAATATTGTTAGAAGTGACTGTTTGCTGTCATGTCTGGGTTCCAAAACTCAGCAGACTGAGGATTAGACAGATGGTCAGAAAAATAATTCTTGGTTGTGACATGTACTGCTTAGGTTAGATTAAGCCATACAAAATTATTGTGTTTTTTTAGTTAAAAAAGGCACACTTTAGCAATTTCATAATTTTAAATCTAACAGAATTAATGCTGGATCTAACAGATATGGAATCTTGGAATTCACAAATGACTATATTTGACGATTGTCTTTCTAAAGTGCCTAGGCTGAGTCCTCACAGCAGATGGCCTTTGGATGCACACCTGGACCAAGAGTCTCCTGCATGTCATAAGCCTGACTTCAGGCTGTGACCAGAGATTCTGACAAAGCCTTGAGAAATACAGTGTCCTGAATCTAATGGGATAGCTTGTAGCTACCTTAAGAGACAAAGTGAAACCAATGAAGTAATGGCAGTTCGCCACAGTTTTGTTGGGGATTGCTAACTTTGGGAGGATGCAAAAGAGTCAGGTAATGATGTAACTTAAATCCATGTGTATGAACTACAAGATCAATCTATTTTTATGGAGCTCACCGTGAACCATCAAAGTATTGCAGATAACAATCTCTTCTTGTCCCTCTGTCAGTATGACAGTATGGAAGCTGGCCATCCCATCACTTATATGTGACAAGCCCAATGGTATTCTGAACATCGATCTCTTGGCCTTCATTTCAAACTGAATCTGATTGGCTAAGTATAGCAGGTTTCTTGGTGCTCTGTGCCACCTCTACTTGGCCTACATCTCACTTCAGCTGCTGCTGTGGGTAGTTCCTTTGAGCTCTGATGACTTCCCATCTCAAAGCACAACCTCAGCATTTCTGTCCTGGGCTTTCCTCAAAGTCTCCGCAGCTGAGTCAGCTTGCACGCAGGTGTAGGTTGGTTGTGCGAGGTGGGTCTGGGCGAGTTACCACCCCCAGCAGTAACTCCCAATTTTTATAGAAGACAGAAGTCATCCCAGCCTCCTGACCTTTACAGGGACAATTATGAGGTACATCATTCCAAATGTAGACACATGGCCGCTCACAGCCTACCTCAGGGCATAAGGACAGATTCAGGGAAGCAGCTGCCAGAATTTCCCTGAACGATTGGTCAAAGATGTCCCATATACTAAGTGATTGAAATTTTTGCATAGAAGTAGGTCAAAGTATTTCTTGCAGATAAAGTTGGAATTTTTCTTTTAAAAACATTGTTCTGAATGTAGATGTTCCTTCATTTATGATGGGTTTATAAGGCCACTGTAAACTGAAAATACCATTAAGTCAAAAATGCCTTTTAAGCCCAACTGGTGTGGCTCAGTGGTTGAGTATCTATCCATGAACCAGGAGGTCACAGTTTGATTCCTGGTCAGGACACATGGCTAGGTTGCAGACTTGATCCCCAGTGGAGGGGCATGCAGGAGGTAGCCGAATGATGATTCTCTCATCATTGATGCTTCTTTCTCTCCTTTTCCCTGAAATCAATATATATAAAAAATGCCTTTAATTTACTGATCATCATAGCTTAGTCTAACCAGTTTTTGTTGATCATCTATGGCTTTTGCATTACTGTAAAGTCGAAAAATCATAAATTATCATAAATCAGGGACCATGTGTACTTTGTGATTACTCTGGAAATAGAATTTATTTTTTCCATTTTATTCTTACAGTGACACACTTGAAAGCTACTTATTTTTTAAAAAATCTATCTTATGTCTAATCTCTCTACTGAGTTTTCATTATACCTAAGTATTGCACCCATTCTGGTCCAGACCATCATGATGTCTTGCCTGGGTTACAGCAAAGGCTTCCTCCCTGGTCTCCTTTCTTCCAATCTCATATTTCCTCCAATCTCTTCTCTACTCTGAAGCCAAAGTGACTTTCCCAAAATACAAATCTGATCATGTCACTCCCTGCTTAAAGCTATTTATAGTTTCTCATTGTGTTTTTGTTAAAATTCTCAGTACTAACTGGCCTCCACTACCTGAGGTGATTTGGCCTCTGCTAACTCTCCAGCTTCATTTCCCTTCTAGCCTGCCTCATATACCATAAGATGCAGATAGCCTGAGGTTTTTTTAAAGCTCATTTAAAGGACCTTGTTCTCTCTTCTCTCCATTTATTCCTGCTGTTTCCTCTGCCTGGAATGCCATCTCCTTCCACCACATTCCTTTCTTTCTTGGATTCACCTAGCCAAAATCTACTCACCCCTTTAGGTTTTGGCTTGAATAACACTTGTCAAACCCTGGAAAGTACTGTCATATTACCCTGTTTGTCTTTTTCTTTTTTAAAAAATATATTTTATTGATATTTTACAGAGAGGAAGAGAGAGGGATAGAGAGTTAGAGATATCGATGAGAGAGAAACATCAATCAGAGAGAAATATCAATCAGCTGCCTCCTGCACAGTCCAGTGCCCACTGGGGATGTACCCAAAACCAAGGTGTACATGTCCTTGACTGGAATTGAACCTAAGACTTTTCAGTGCGCAGGCCGACGCTCTATCTGCTGAACCAAACCGGTTAGGGCCCTGTATGTCTTTTTCTTTGAATGTGTCATTCAGGGACAGGAATGTGGAAGGATTCGGAAAAAGCAAACACATCACGAAATAAGCCAAAAGTTAGAGGGGAGAAAAGAGGGGAAGAATAAGAAGGGAGTGTCTTCCCATTTCCTGTTGTGGCCTGGGTTTACCTTCCATTTTGGAGGACATTGCTCAACTCTAAGCTTATGTGTTCTCATGATCAAATTTATGGGAAGATAAATTTAAGGGTGCGACCATTCCCAGTCAGGAGGGGCCAGAGAGGCATGTGAGAAGCACAATGTGCTGAAGCTGGAAGCTGCCGGAGGAAAAGCAGAACATCAGTCTGGTGACTCTCATGCCTCTTTCCAGAAATATTTAAATATGCACTCAGAATATTCAAATCTCACGTTTTTTCAAAGTGTGTTGTACATGGATAATCTGCGTGCTTGGGTGCTTCTCCTGAATCAGAAGCTCCGAAACCCAGAATTTGCATTTAAAACCAGCTCTGCAGGTAATTCGCATTCACACTGAAGTCACACAGTTCAAGGCACCGCGCTGGGTGCCAGGAGCCTAACAGAACGGGAGGCGTGGTTCCTGACTTCCCATATATTTGTGTGTGTAAACAGCTGATTACAATAAGATGATACGGACGTTAGGTCAGAACCTGGCAGGTCACATAGCTGGTGAGCTTAGCTCAGACAGGATGGTTGGGGAGCCTTACAGAAAGGGCGTCAGAGCTGAGCCTGGAGGAAGGGTCGGCAGCTGTACTTGGAGAAAGGTGGGCGTCAGCTGGTGAAGAGTAGGTGCAACCGTGCCGTGCGAGACATGGCTAGGAGTAGAGTGAGAAGTGGGCGAAGGACCGTCTGGGGAAAGCCCCCAAACCACCCCAATCCTCCTGCCCCAACAAATCACCTGCTCTCAGCTTCGCGGGTCCTTCCGCCCTCCGCGGAGCTAAGTCCCGGCGCAGGCCCAACCCGGTCCCTACCAGGCGCAGGCCCATTACAGGGTGGGCAGACAGGCGCCCCGACACCCTACAGCCGAGCATCAGAGCTCAGTCTGTGAGCCACGCCCACTCACGGGCGGGGCTCGGCTCCCTCGGCCGCCCTGCGACTGCGCAACTGCGCGAGACGTGCCGCCCTGCGTGATGACGTCAATGCGCCCGTGCGCGCTGGGGGAGGAGTGGGATCCTTGGACCAGGAGGCGCAGAGGCTCGGGTAACAAGGCTGGGCAGGGAAGAGGCTGGGGAGGGGCAGGGAGCCGCCCCCCGCAGAGTCCGGACCCGGAGCCGGAGCCCTAGAGATGCTCAGCATCGCTTCTTCTTCCCCCAGCAGGCCTCGCCCGGCCCGGCCCAGCGATGGAGTTTCCGGATCTCGGGGCGCACTGTTCCGAGCCGAGCTGTCAGCGCTTGGGTGAGGGCGGAGCGCGAGGGGGTGGGACCGGGTGGAGAGGGGCTTGGAGCTACCGACCAGACCAGGGATGGGCTCCGGGGGCTGGAAATGCCGGGAGGGCGGGCTCGAAGGTGGGACGGTGTCAAGGGGGGCGTGGCCAAGGAGAGTGGCCTAGAGCCGGGAGGCTTGTCGCAGACAAGGTATTTTCCTTCCTCGGAGTGGAAGGCTTGACGGACCCGGAACGATGTCAGGGTCCCGCTGGACCTGCAATCTGACATATTATCTGCAGATTTTCTGCCGCTTAAGTGCGACGCCTGCTCGGGCATCTTCTGTGCAGACCATGTGGCCTATGCTCAGCATCACTGTGGATCTGCTTATCAAAAGGTGAGGGTGATGGAGGGTGAATGCGGAATCCCTGCAATTCCTCTGCCTCCTGCTTCCTCTCCTTTTATTGTCTGAGTTTCTTTTAGGACCAGAGATTGGGTTGAAGTGGGAGTGGGTCACAGACTGAGCTCTGTTCCTTAACTATAGGATATCCAAGTACCTGTCTGCCCACTCTGTAATGTGCCTGTGCCTGTGGCCAGAGGGGAGCCCCCTGACCGCGCTGTCGGGGAGCACATTGACCGAGACTGTCGCTCGGATCCAGCACAGCAAAAGCGTAAGGTAAGCACTGGAGGGGTTGGCCATGACCCATCTGGGCTTATGGATGCCTGGACACCTGAACAGCTATCCTTACTGGGTTGGAAAAGGGGGTCAGTTTCAGCAGAGACAAACCTTCCCAACTCCACCTCAGATCTTCACCAATAAGTGTGAACGTTCTGGCTGCCGGCAGCGGGAAATGATGAAACTGACCTGTGAACGCTGTGGCCGAAACTTCTGCATCAAGCATCGTCACCCACTGGACCATGATTGCTCTGGGAAGGGGCACCCAACCAGCCTGGCAGGGTAATTGCAGCCAAGTCTTCTACTTAACCTATGGGACCGTCCCATCTTTCTGAATTGACTCAGTCTTTATAACTATAAGCTGGGAAGTTTGAACCCTGTCCTCTTTGACTAGGGAGTCTTAACTTCTTTTTCAAGTGCATATTTTTCCAGACTGGAGGAATTCCCTCCTGAGTTCCCTGGTTGGTAAGGCCTGGAAGGAGCATGCGAGCTGACAACTCTAGGACACGTGCAAAGAATGTCTCTTCCCTACAGACTGGCTGCCATCTCCAGAACACAAGGTCTGGCTTCTACAAGCACCGTCCCCAGCCCAAGTCGGACCTTGCCTTCATCTACTTCTCCCAGCAGGTAGGCCTCCCCATTTCTTGTCTCCTTTTTCCTCCTTCCTATCTCTGACCTCTCCCTCTTTTATTTTTCTTTCTCTTTTTTTGACTTCTGCCTCCTGAATTGTCTGCCTTAGAGCCACAGCCCAATCTCCATCATGGACTGCCCCTCCAGTGATTGCTTTGCAGAATGGCTTGGTGAGTTGAGCAGAGGTTGAAAGGACAAAAGCAAACCCACACAGAGTAAAGTCCAAGGCAACTGGTCTTGTTTCTCTTTTTTTTTGCAGAGTGAGGATGAGGCTCTGCAGCGAGCCCTGGAATTGTCCCTGGCAGAGACCAAACCCCAGGTCCCAAGGTACCTACTCTCTGGATGTGGGGAAGAGATAGGTGGGAACACTCTGATCTGTTGCAAGATAATAGTTAGGCCTGGCCCGCATGGCTCAGTGCTTGACCTATGAACCGGGAGGTCACTGTTTGATTCCCAGTCAGGGAACATGCCCAGGTTCCGGGCTTGATCCCCAGTTGGGAGGTGTGCAGGAGGCAACTAATCAATCCTCTCATAATTGATTTTTCTGTCTCTTTCTCCCTCTCTTCCTCTCTGAAAGCAATAAAAATATATTAAAAAGAAAAAAAGATAATAGTTAGGTACTTGGGCCCAAAATTAAGCTTACTAACTATATGACATTTGACACATTTTTTAACCTATTAGGGTCTTAATTTTCTCTATAAAATTGGATCACACTAATACCTACATTGTAGGGTTGTATAGAAATTGAGATAATACTCAAAAGGGTTCAGCACAATGATGCCTAACCGATCAGATGCTTATATTTTAAGATATTATTGTCATCCAACTTAAGCTGCTTCTCTCCTAGTTCTCAGGAGGAAGAAGACTTAGCTTTAGCACAAGCACTGTCAGCTAGTGAGGCAGAGTACCGACGGCAGCAGGTATGAGAATGGGGTAGAGATGGGGTCCTGCACTGGGAGGGAGTAAGGAGTTTTGTGGGGTTCTTCCAAGTGGTTGAAAGTGTTGGAATGGTGGTTATCTTTTTGTTTTCAGTATGACTCCGGCCCATGCTGAGCTTGGAAGTGAGGACTGCCCCCTCATTTCCATGACATCACACCCTATCTTCCCCTCCCCCTCTCCTTGCTCCAGGCCCAAAGCCGCAGCCTGAAGCCGTCCAACTGCAGCCTGTGCTAGGGCCTTGGGCTTGGGGAGGGAGGCTTAGCTGAGGACTGTGGCCCTCACATCTCTAAGGTCCACAGGGAGAGGAGGCCAAGAGCAGCCTGGAGTGAAGACGAGGCATGACATAAAGGCTGTTTCCAGGGAGCATCAAGAGAAACAGCTGTGGAACTCAGTCTATAGAAGGCCCTGCTGGCCCACCATCTACATGGGAGATAGCTGTGAACTGTTCCCTGGTTGGGCCCTCGGAGGATGCTGGCCAGGCCCCACTCAACTCCTGCATCATGTCATCCCCCTTACACTGGGGCTGCCTGCATGTGTAGGGATAGGGATAGGGAGGGTCCTGGGAAGAATAAAGGATATTGGTAGTTAATAACACATCCAAGTGGTGTGTTTCTTTCTCTTTTCCAACCAAAACCAGTAGAGTCCTGTCAAGACGGCTCACCCAATCTAAGAGTGGAGGCCTACTGCAATATGCCACGTCATGAAGTCACAGTGGTCCTAGCACAGTCCACACTTTTATTTCCCCAATAATTACTTTACTGAAAGGTCCCTTCCCCCCACTTTGGCTAGCACAGCACCCCAAGACCAGGATAAAATATGCCATGGAAGAAGGGTACATCTTACTCCCTTTCAGTGACCCTTTGGGAAGGAAGTAGCCACAACTTTGGTCACCATGCCTTAGACTAGGGTTTGGCATCTTCATCGGTTACATCCTGTCCCTGCTGCTGTAACCGCCACATGTCCGCATACATCCCGCCTCGGGACAACAGAGCCTCATGCCTAGAGCAAGGAGGAAAGTGTAAGTCCCAGCTATCAGTTTTACCACATAAGTCCTCACCACCAGCCCACAGAGATAACGGATTTGGTGAGAGAGAGCTCCTCCAGAAATCCCTGGGACTTCACAACTGTATCCTGGGCCCAAAGTTCAGAGGTCCAGCTCCGTTCATCCTGCTGTGCCCCTTACCGTCCTCTCTCCACAATGCAGCCATCCTTGATGACGAGGATCTGGTCAGCATTGACCACAGTCGAGAGCCTGAGAAGTCAAGAGACCAGTTACTCACTGCACCCCCAGAAGTGGCCCCGCTGCCTGCTTCCCGGTCCCGTACCTATGTGCCACTACAATGGTGGTGCGGTTGGCGCAGACTTTAGCCAGAGAAGTCTGGATGGCCCTCTCATTAGATGTATCCAGCGCTGATGTTGCCTACAGAGAGGGTCTGGGTAAAACTGCCCTTGCCACCCAAATTCCCAGCAAGCTGCTGGCCGAGGTCTCGGGTATCAACAAGAACCTTGTTTGCACTTGAGAACTGTAAGGTGTTTTGGATATCTCTCCCAGATGGAAAACAGTGCCCCACAGGAATGGCATGGGCACAGGCAGGGCAGGAGGGAGGGGTGAAGGCTGCCCAGGACCCTCACCTCATCCAGCAGAATGATGTCGGGGGCCTTGAGAATGGTGCGGGCGATGGCAACACGCTGCTTCTCCCCACCGCTCAGCTTCAGTCCCCGCTCGCCCACCTGCGTCTCATACCCTGTGGATATTGCCCACCTCCCTCAGGTCACACATGATAAACCTGGTTTCTGTGCTCAGAGGAGTAACAGCCCAGGGCAAAACAGGGCCAGGGAAGCTCACCCTCAGGGAAAGCCACAATGGCGTCATGGATGCCTGCAGCCTTGGCGGCAGCCTCCACCTCATCATTCCCAGCTGTGATGCGGCCATAGCGAATATTGTTGGCAATGGTGTCATTGAAGAGGACGGTGTCCTGGGGCACAACTCCAATGTGAGACCGGAGGGAGATCTGGGTCACCTGGGGCCAAGAGACCATATTTCTGGCCTGTGAGATCCCCCCCACGGCAGTAAGCACATGGGATGAGAGGCCCTGGGTAAAATTCCCGCCACCACCACCCCAAACCCTAGCTGTGTGGACGAGTCACTCGACCTCTCTGAGTCTATTTCCCCATCGCTAAAGAGAAAAGTCCCATTCTCTCCCTGCTTCCCTAGACTGCTGCCGATCTTTGTACCCTGTACAGCACCATACATGACTTTTTCTAGTGTAGCTAGAAAGGCTAAGGTCTCCTGTCCCAGCTTTTTGCAGAGGTGAGGTCTCCTCCTCTCCCTGGATGCTCAGCGCTTACCATTCTTTTACACACAATGACAGTTTCCTCCCAAACATTTCCTCACCTGTGAAATGTCCTGACCATCTATTCGGATGCAGCCAGAGCTGATGTCATAGAAGCGAAAGAGCAGACGCAAAACTGTGCTCTTCCCTGCTCCAGATGGGCCCACCTGTTGTATTGGAAACAGAGGGAAACACATTCTTAGGCCTGTTGGCTTTTAAGGCTTTTTCTCCAAGAGGGCACCAATGTCCACGCAGGCTGCCACATTCACATGTGACCACACATGACAGGGCTCTCTAACTCCCAGCCTGGGTCACAAGCTACCATGGACACTGGAATAAGGGAAGATGGAGGAGGCTGAGCCAAGTGGCTGGGTTTCCCCTTACCAGGGCCAGAGTCTGCCCAGGCATCACAGTGAAGGACACATCCTGCAGGGTCTCCCGCCTGCAAGGAAGAACAGATACGGTCAGCAGGCCTGCCGCACTCCCAGTGCCCCCTTCCGTCACCAGAGCTACTACTCGGCCCTGACCCTCCCCTGTGTGGGCTCTCTTCCTAAGAAGCAGGGATGAAGGGCAGGAAGGCAGTAATTAGACAGTGGGAAAGAGTCCAGGAACGGCAAAAGGGGAGGGGCTCACCCATCAGCATAGCCGAAGTGCACATTCTCAAACTCAATCTGGCCCCTCTGGAAGCGAAGGGGCCCTGCTCCAGCAAGGTCCTTCACCTGGGAGAGTGTCACCGATGCGTGGCACGGTTACAGGTCTGGTATCCTCCAGACACCAGAAACACCAAGCGGCTCTCACTCCCCCAAGCCCCACTCCTCTCTCTCCACTCACTTCCGTCTCCTCCTTCAGCAGGTCAAACATGTTCTCCATGTCAATGAAGTTGGTCTGGATCATCCTGCAAGCAGGTAATGGTTGGAGCTTCTCTGAGGAGCTAGGGAAGTAATGCACTGCTCAGGTGAGGGCCAGGGATCAGGTTACCTGTAGTAGGTGCCAAACCAGTTGAGGGGCATGTACAGTTGGATGATGTAGGTGCCAAAAAGCACAAAGTCCCCGACCTGTGGAGATCCAGGGGAGAAGATCATCCACAAGAGGCCTTCAGGTTATCACCCTGCCCACTTCCTGTCATCTCTCTGCTTCCCACCCAGGAGCCTGGTGGCCAGACATAGACCCCAGGCCTCCTCTTCCCTGTCCCCAGCACAGTTCCCTTACCTGTAGCTTCTTCTCACTGACAAAGTATGCGCAAAGCAGAGAGCCAGCGAGCAGCCCAAGTCCAATCACCAGGTTCTGAGTCTGATTTAGTAAAACCAGTGACGCGCTTGACTTCCACTCCAAACCCTGTGGAAATAACATGGGAAAGAGGATTGTCACATACGCGCTGACCATCACCAAATCCAAACCTGGGCCCAGGCACCTTCAACCTCACAGCCCAAATTTTATTCTTCTAGGCTCTGACGCTTCCACAAGGCCAGGCCACTGCTGTCTGTAGGCCTCAAACTAGCGTGCTCACCTGATATTTAATGATGGCTTCTCGGTAGCGTTCCACTTCGTAACCTTCTGCATTGTAATACTTCACCTGATGAATTCAAAGCACCATTTGACATGACTGCAGCACTCAGCACCTGGATCACTGCTTCCAGATCCCCAATCCCTCCTTCCTAATTTTAAATAGTACATCTTGCACCCCCCAGCTCCTCAGCAGTTTCGGCGGTCCCAGGCACAAACCTCCATATTTCCATGCTTCACACCACTGCCACTAAGGCCTCTGTTACCGTTTCAAAGTTTAGCAAAGAGTCCACGGCTCGTGCCCGAGTAGCATTTTCCTGTGCATTCATATCACGTCGAAACTTTGTCCTCCACTCAGTGACCACGATGGTTAGGGCTACAGAATGAAAGGAGGGAAAAGGAGAAGAGATCAAGACAACATTTTCAACAGCAGAAACCACATGTGTATGTCTGATGCCTACTACACACTAACCCTACATGACAGCCCAAGGACCCGGGTTGAGAAGAGAGCATCCTAAGCTCCCTGAGGGAAGAGGCTGTGTCCAAGATATCTTTGCAGCCCGTACAAAGCCTCATCTGTGAAAATTCTTTTGATGAGCAAATCAAGGCAAGCTGCATCTGTGACACAGTGACCTTTCTCCTTGACTCGTATCCACAACGGGGACCTAATGTGACCACGATGCCCTGGACCTCCACACAGGTTACGCTAAAGTTTTCATGGCAGAGGATTATGCCCATCCACAATTATTGGGGAGCTGAGGAGACTATTCAAGTCCACTAATCTATAGTCTTCCAAACTGGGTCACCCAAGTGGGGTCAGAGCTTGTGCTCAAGGGAGTCCTTGGAGGGTTCAGGGTGCTGGTTTCACCAAGCAGCACTCACTGAGGTAAAGACTCATGCACAGGAACACGATGAGGCCAAACCAGGCATTGAAGAACATGCTGAAGTAGATGATGCCAATGATGATGTCAGCCAGTGTGGGAAGAACGTTGAATATCAGGTAGCTGGGAGGGGAAGTCAAGTGACAAAGAAAGGTATATGGGCTCAGAGCCAGCAACTCTTCCTTTAGCAGTTTCAGTGTGTTTTGTTGTCAACAGCAACAGACTACAATCAAGCTAAATGCCCCTCAGGAGGTGGATGGCTAAAGTAAACACAGCATGCCCAAGCTACAGAATGCTCTGGGTCTATCATGACAGAGGGAGACCTTCATGCTCCAATGAGAACACGTCTCCGTACCATTTTGTTAATAATGACCACTGTGAGGCCCTAGTGGTCTGGCTCAGTGGATAGAGCGTCAGCATGAGGACTGAAGGGTCCTGGGCTTTATTCTCATCAAGGACACATGCCCAAGTTGTGGGCTCGATTCCCAGTAGGGGGCGTGCAGGAGGTAGCCAATCAATGATTCTCTCTCATTGATGTTTCTATCTCTCTCTCCCTCTCCCTACCTTTCTGAAGTCAATAAAAAGTATATTTAAAAAGTAAAAAAAAAAAATAATAATGCAACTCTGAGGATGATGCCTATATTGTGATACCGTTTGTTTTAGGAAAAACCTTCACAATACCACTTTAGTTCTGGGAGTCTGCATATCTATATCTATATCTATATATCTATATATCTATATCTATATACCTATATCTATATCTGTATCTATATCTATATCTATATATCTATATCTATATCTATATCTATATCTATATCTATATCTATATCTATATGCCAAGAAGCAGAACTCAAACATACTAAATGCAGTGGAAACCTCTGAAGAAGTGAGCAGAATTCAAAAGAGATTTGCTCTCAATCTACTTTATGGTATTACAGACCATAAGTATACTAACCTTATTAGAAAAAGAAAGAGGACGAAGGGCAGCTCCTCAGGCGGGGTCAGTCCTCCGGCCCCCCTGCTTTCCCTGCCCGACCCCCTCACGCTCCATTCCATGGGTTTGGTACCTGAGCAGCCCAGTGACACTGGACGTGCCCCGGTCAACGACGCGCAGCACCTCCCCTGTTCGGCGCCCCAGGTGCCAGCGCAGTGAGAGCTCGTGCAGGTGGGAGAAGAGGCGCAGCTCCATCCCCCGGGAGGTGAACTGCTGCACCTTGATCCACAGGAATGTGCGAAGGTTGCTCACAAATCCTGGGGGGAGCCAGGGGAGGCTTCAGTAGGGCTAAGGGGACAATTGACATCAGCCCAGCACCCAGATGTGAAAGGTCAGAAAGCACCAGAGTCCAGGGGAGGAATGTCTGTGGGAGGGAACTACAGGGAGGAGAGGGAGAGGCCAGTACCAACCAGGGTGAGAGTCCCCCATACCTGTACTGCCAGTGCCACCCCCCTGGAGGAACTTGAGGAAGACATAGGTGGTAACAGTCCAGGCCAGGGAGTGCCAAGGTGCGTTCTCAGTCAGCAAGTTTACTATGGAGAAAATGAGTCTAAGCCCACTTATGGTCCCCTGGTCCCCTCTTCAGGAGAGACTGCCCCAGGCACCAGCCATAGCTTTTTTCTACCACCCAGTTCTCAACTGTGTCGCACTTCCTGGGTTGACACCCCCTCCCCCAACCAGTCCAATGAAGGTCCGGAGCACTAAGCTGGCACCCCTCCCCCTCACCTATATCCCTATAGAAGATGGGGACCAACACATTCAGTCCCCGATCCAACCCCATGAGCCCCAGGCAGATGAGCACAACAAATTGCAGAGCAGGATTTCCCCGAGGCCACAGGTAGCCACTCAGTAGCCGGAGCTTCCTGCCAAGGTCTCGCCAGGTAGACACTGGTGGCCCCTCTGTTGACTGAACCTAGAATGGTGAAACACATAGAAGAGGGAAGCTTAGAAACCATAAAGAAATGCACAGTTAGAAGAAACCTTCTAGGACAAATGTATGGGATTGCAGATCCCAGGCATTTTAGACCCACAAGCAAGCCCTGATGGGATCAGGAAGGCTAACAGGGCACAATGTGCGATTTGGGTAAGAAACAGTTTATTGTGGTAGGAAAAAACGATGACAGCAAGTGAAATTAAGACAGACCCTAAGGTTCAGAAGTTGAGGTGTACCTGGCTCCTTTCGACATCTTGATCATCTTCATTAACCCGAAATGCGTAGGACTGGGGACGCAGTCCGGGAGCCCAGAGCCCCAGGACAAACAGCCCTCCAGAGACCACATAGCGCAGCACCCACAGGCTAAACTGTACCTAGAATGAAACATGTGAGGAAAGTACCAAACAGGGCCAAATCCCTGTTATTGTTACTACTAATAACAGGGTTGGGGATTGGTGTAGGGCACGCACCCTGGTCCTCCTCTGGGGCCCAGCATCTAATAGGCTTGGGGGGGGGGGGGGAATACACAATGACTCAGCACAGACACGCCCTACCAGCTGGCTATCAGCTCCCAGCCAGCGCCAGCCCCTCCCTTCGTTCCGTAGACTCTAAGGCGTAGAGTCATCCTAAAGTGTGGAGCCAGTATGACCAGACTTGACTTCCTTCTTCCCAACCCGCCCCGTCCCCCCGCCCCCCATGCTTTCACTCTCCCGTGAGGTCCCTCACCTGCTGGCCCAAGTCCGCCCTTGCCCACCACCACTGTGGGCTGTTCCAAGACACCAGGGCCAAGTTCTCGGCTGCAAAAGCCACAGTCCAGAGGAGCAGGAGACCGGGGCTGTGACTGAATTTGATCCAGGCGCCCATTGCTAGCTTCTGCCGCGCCTGGCTCCGTTCCACAACGAGCAGTCCCAAGCCACAGGCGCCGGCCAGGGTCCCCAGTATGGAAGCCAGGAGTAGGTAACCTGGCAGCGGAGCCCCCCGCGCAGTGCTCACGCGACCAACCAGGCTGGCCAGGGGCAAGGCCACCTGAAGTGTCGCCAGAAGCAGCTGCAGCACGTAGGGAGCGACACGAGGACCGGCTCCCCAAGACAGCGCGTCGGCGACTGCTGGCCGCTCGCGACGCTTGCAGGGAAGGGCCAGCACCAAGGCCAGAGTCCCCAGGGCCATCAGCACCGAGGGCGTGAGGGTGAAGAAGAAGCAAGGGCTCAGGCCACCATTCGCCCAGGCCGGACCCGCGGGCCCTTCGGCCTCGCAGTAGTTGCCCACAGTCACCATGGCAATGCGTGGCCGCAGGCCGAGGCTGCGGGACAGGCGAACGGGGCCAGCCGCTTGGGGAGGGGCACGGATGCCGGGCAATCTCGGGTCATGGAGCCGCGGGGGTCGCTGTCAGGGATGCACGTGGACCCGGCCACACCGCCCACTCGCTCCGCGCGTGCGCCGCCGCCGCGCACTCAGCGCACTCACGCTGGGCACGTCCGCCGTCTCCCCGCCGCCCCTCGCTCGCGTGGGGACCCGGGCCTGAGTCCCGTCCACACGGATATCCAGTGTCGGACTCGAGCCGCATTCTTTGGCAGCAGCTCCGCCCACCGTAACCGCCCAGGCCCCTCCCAGTCATTGGCGATACGTCACCGAGGGTGCGGGGGGAAGGGTGCGGGGGGAAGCCAAAGCCAACCAGCGGAGTCAGCTCGGTCACGTGCTCAGAGCGGGAAATCTGACCGCCCCTCCGACGGGAGACCTTGACCTCCAAGGAGTCTTGGATCGGAAACTGCCCTTTTGCTAAGCCGGCTGTGTCGGCATGTCCGCGACCCCGCGAAGGCCCCCTTTCCCACAGGGCCTGTTCCGGTCCCCAGCTACCTGTAGGGGAATCCCATTCCGCTAGTTCCCAGAACCCTAGCCGTGGAGACACATGGCGGCGACCCGGTCAAAGTCCCTTCTTTATTAAGGGTAATCAAGCTGTACACAGTCACCACCGCGCTCCGCTGTGAGTTCAGGCAGCGCAGTTCACCACTCACCACAGCGACCAGAGCCGAGGGTGGGGCTGAGGGTAAGAGCTGGGTCCCAGCATGCAATGCGACAGCCCAAAGCCTAGGGCAAAGCCATCCTGCCGCCCCTTTGTCCCCCTCTAGGGGACAACAGGAGGCAGGTCAGAGCTCTCTTGCTGGGAGGTAGACTGGACCAGAGCATAATTCCAACCCTGTCCCTTGTGCAGGAAGTGGGAAGGATGGGGGTACAATAAGCAGTAATGGGGGAGGGAAGGCCTCAGTCTCCCAGGGGCCATCTGAAAAACTGGACAGAGCAGCAAAAAATTTCCATCCTGCTCCTGTAATTTAGAAACCATCCTTAGTGTCAAAAGATAGCGTGAGAGCAGCTGGGAGCTAGGGCCTCTACGCCAACGCAAATCAAAAGTTGAACAGAAGGGCAACAAGCGAATAGAACCAGAGCAAGCAGCTCACATGCCAGTGATGTGCAGGACGGGAGGGGTGAGCAGGCTGTAGCACTGGGAAAACTGGAGGTGAGGTAAGGGCCACAGCCTGAGCTGCTTATCTGTTCAGGGTGGGAAGAGGGAGGCCACAGAGGTTGAGGATCCAGGCCCAACCTCCCCACTCTACAGTTGGCACGGGTTCTCCCTGGTTGGCAGCTCCTGTGGTGGGCAGTCCTCTGGAAACTCGTAGGGGTAGGTGCAAAGGTGGCAGTACTGGGGCTGGGCTGGGGACCAGTTGCTAGCACCACACTCTGAGCCATGTGGGTTCCTGGGGATGAGGGTAGAGTCCTGTGTGCCCTGGTTTCTAGGCCCCCGATTTCTCTCCTGGGGCTGTGGTGAGCCTAGTATTGGCACTTCTCTTGGCCAGGCACGGGCACACAAACACCATACACGTGGAGCCAGGCAACACTCAGAGAAGCCCTCCATGGCAGGCGGATGGGATGGCAGGGCAACAGATGCCCATCCTGGGGCATAGGGACCCTCCTCAGCCTTGTCTACACCTGTGGAGAGAAGAGGATTGGTAGCAGAGATAGTCTTCAGCTATCTGTTGTTTACCTAACAGAAGCCTAGAGATAAAGAAAAGGAAAGATTGATTCTAGGGGAGGTAAGCAAAGGGAAAAAATCAAGGCCTGTATTTCAGAGCAGGTGAGGAAAGAAAGGGGAGTGTATTTTGGACGAAAGGTTGCAGAATCTCTGCTTGAGGCCCAACTTCCTTTGTGTGGCTTTGACCTCAGCCTGGAAGTTGCTATTTATGGCCATTGTTAACATGTCCTGGAGCCCTTACCTTGTGCACCTGAGGGGGAAGCTCATCCTCAGAGCCCTCCTCGGGCACAGGCTCTGGGTGCCTTGATGCTGACTGTCCATCTTCAGCCCACCCGCCAAGGGGCAGCCGAGAGAAGTGAGAGGGAGCCCGGGGCACTGTGCCAGGATCTAGAGACACAAGTAAACATACTCTTAGAATGAATACGAACAGGAATGAGGGAAAGGGTTGCCCTGTGTGGGGTCAGAGAGGGGTTATTCTCCTTGGCCTGGTCCCTCTGACTTCTTTCTTCAACAGGAGAGATGTGAAAAAGGTTGTGTCCTCCTGAACACCCACTGGATACCTGTGATGCCACCGTAGCGCCTCTGGAAGCCCCCTTGCAGGGCAGTGGTCTCAGGTGCTCCAGGCCGGGGTACAGCAGCACAGGGATAGCTGGCAGAGCGGGGGATAGATTGGAGGTGCCGGGCACCTTCTCCCCCTTCTTCAGGAGCACTCTCCCCACTGTCATCACTCTCCCGGCGGTGCCACACATGCCTCTCAGGTTCAGCCTGGGCCTGCTGCTTATGGAGCTGAGAAGTGGGGGCTCATTAGTTGGTAACAGAAGGGTATCTGTCTAAAAAAGCTGCTCCCTACCACAGTATCCCATTTACACCATCTCACCTAAAATCACTGACCAGAGCATCTACTGTGTTAACAGTGTGTAACATACATACAATGTTTTACAAGTTAAATTCTTAGCAGACCCCTGGATTGAGCCTGTGCAAAGGTTACAATAGCACCCTTTGTATCTAGTACAATGATTGATTCAAGAACAAACTATGGATCTAAGTGTCAGGCACTCTTTTAGGTGTTGGGGATATAGCAGTGAAAAACAGATCAAAATCCAAGCCCTTTTTGGGCTTATATACTCAGGAGAGAGGAAGTGGGGAGAACAGACAATAAACAAATGCATAAGGAAATAATAAAATATGTCAGATGATGCTAAATGCTATGGAGAAAAATGGAGTGGGAAGATTCAGGAGGGTGGGCAAGGGAAGTTTTTACTCAATATGGCCAGAGACTGTCACATGGAAAAGCTAAGAGCAGAGATCTGATGAGGAGAAGGAGCCATATAAATATCTCAGGGAAGGGGATTCTTGGCAGGGGAAACCACAGTGTGTAAAGGCCCTAGATGAGAATAAGCTTGGCTAAATGGACAGTAAGAGGGTATATGTTGAAATGGAAATGGCAGAGCAGGTAAATGGCAGAGTAGAGATTTGAACCTACGTCTTGCTTCTCCACATCTAAACCCTCTATTCTATTTTCCAGCTGCTACCTTGGGTCCGTGGCCTCGCTCGTCGCTGCCCACTCACCTGGTGCATATAGAGGGCATGCAGGCTCATCTCAGTGGATGCATATTCTGACAGCACCAGGCTCTGCAGCTGTCCTTCCCACACACTGCTCCCAGAGCTGGCTGTCCTGGCATCCATCCTGTCCCTCCCAGCACAGAGACAGCAGTTACTGACATTTCTGAGAGCGATATAAAACGCTAGATGCTACTGCCATGCCCTCCCATCTTGGCCACCTCTACTCACCCAGAGCCTGTCATGGCACTGGGAGCCCGGCCTGTGGAAACCTGGCCAGGCTGCAGGGGGGAGAAGGAGCACAGGGCAGAGGCGACTTCAGTCCTGTGCCTGGAACCCTGCAGGTCTCTGGGCAGTGAAGGACCGCGGCAAGATGAGCCAGCTACTACATTTGCAATAAGACTCAGTGGCTATGAAAGAAAGGGGTGAGAATCCTCAGGGCAGGAGGGAAGCCTCTGGGGCCCCCAATATTTTTTACATCAGGAACCAATGGCACAGACTGAACAGAGAGAAGGAAAACTACAGGGTAGGCCCTTCCACCCCACGCCCAGTCCTCAACTCCAGCTCCTGGAGTCCACTCTGCCCATTATCTCCCAGCCCCCAGGAACACACCTCAGACTCAGATTGTAAGGACTGGATGGACGTAAAGAGGGCATTTTCAGGGAGTAGACCCCCTTGGGCAAGGCCAGCAGCTGCTCCATCCCGCTGAACCTGTTCCTTGAGGAAACCCAGGAAGGCCGTGCTCTCACGTGGTGGCTGCCAGCCAGGGTTGGTGATGGCGAAGTGCATAAGTGACAACTCTGTTTTCCCATCCTCGGCTTGCTGGTACACTGAGGCCTCGGTCTGACCAGCAGATAGCCACTGCACGAGAGAGGCACAGTGAGAGGATAGTCCTCTTACAGAAACCCTTTTGGTACTTTTCCTGCCAGAGAGAGGTTTACCCCTGGAGGACAGAGACCAAAATACACTGCTGTATCTCGTCCAGGGCCCCGGTGCCCACCCAGGAGTGGCCACACGCTGAGCTAATTGCTTGGTTTGTGCCTTTCTCAGGGAGCTTCTTGGCCAAGGGTGCAAGTTTAGGGCTAAAATCCAGCCCGGGCTCCCGTTTATCAAGCAGTGTGTGCCTGGAGACAAGGCTGCTGTTTCGTAAGGTGTTCTTAGGAGAGATACCTTTTGCAGTTTGCCAGCACTGTCTGTAGCCACCTGCTCCCTCCTTTCCCAGTACCTGGGGATGCCCATGCTGGCGAACATCCATCTGGGCAAAGGAGCAGGTGTCTCCAACACCAACGACCTCCACAGTGAAATTGCGGAAGAAGTCTATGATTTCCAGGGCCCGTGGACGCAGGCAGAAGATGAGGATGAGGGGTGTGACAATGGGGCTCAGTAACTCCTCCAAGATGAACACCTACAAGGGAAGGGACCAAGGCCATGAGAGCAGGAGGGATCTCAGGCCTCAGCACCAAGCTATCAGCCATTTCTAGCAGGCCCTAACTCCAACTCCACTCACTGCCTTGTACTGGAAGAGCTGGGCAAACTCGTCCCGGGTCTGCGAGCGGTGGGCATTACCCTGCCAGTGGTCAGGCATGTAGTGGATGTGAGCGAGGATCACACGGAGCAGCTGCTCAGGGCAGAACACCAGGTGCTGGTCTGGGATAAAGGACCTACAGGATCAGGGTCACAGTGAGATGTCAGCCTTGCCAGGGAATGCTAGTCAGCTCGCTCCCACCTGCTACCCTACCCACCTGCACACGGTCACAGTGACCCCCAGGAGTGTGACGGTGGTGAGGACGTGTTCCACAGCTAACACATCTTCGTCATAGATGGTGAGGGCAATAAGCACGGCTAGGATGGAGCCAGCAAAGAAGGCGCAATTCTTGGCCAGCAGTGTCAGCAAAGGCGACAAGAAGCAATTCATGTACTTGGAGGCTGGCTTGTAGCCACGGTTGAGACGGGACTGCAGCTCATGCTCCAGCTCATTGAAGTGGCGGAGATAGCAGCGGCCATAGAGTGACCAGCAACGTGCTCCCAGGGCGCCAGGCTCCCGCTTCAGCACCTCAGCATAGCTGAAAAAGGCATACAGGATCTGCCAGATGAGGATGAGGGGGCACAGCAGGAAGTTGGCGATGCCAATCCACAGGATGCGGTTGCTGAGGCGCTGGGCCAACTCTAGCCGTTGCCCCCCACGTTTGTACTCAGCCTTGAGGCTCCACTCATTGAGAAACAGAGAGCCAGGTCCCCAGAAGAGGATCAGCTCGAAGTTGTACTTGAGGCCACGGGTGAAGAAGACAACCTCCCCAAGGCCAGGCAGGCGGAAACGCAGGGGCAGGAGGGATTTGTTAACCAGTGCCACCATGTAGTTCTGGAAACGGAGGATGCGATGGTATATGTCCAGCTCTGTCAGCTCACGCTTGTGGATACAGATCTGGTGCTCTTTCTGGGTCTGCACAATCCGAGCCTGCACTTCCTGCCACGTGCAGTATGGAAGGGCAGACTGTGGGGAGGGGAAGAGACAAGGTGTGGAAGGTGGAATGGTTGCCTTGACCCCCTTGTCCTGCATTACCTGAGAGTCTCAGGGGTCCTGTGCTTAGTTGAGTGGAGCCCTTAAGCATATGCTCCCTCACCTGCCAATGACAGCTGGGGAGGCCTGATGTCCAGGAATACACCCCACCCTTACCAAGGTGAAGAAGGCATCTTGGGCTGTGGCACTAACTGCCCAACTTCCCAGTCTCACCATGGGGATGCGCAGAGCATGCAGGTAGAAGGAGTGGATCTCCCAGTAGCAGCAAATGTTATAGATGAACTTGATAAGCCGGTGGACCCAGAAGACACCAGCGATGACCAGAATGGTGATGAGAGAGCCATTTTCCTGAATCCTGGTGGGGTAAAAAAAACGGTGAGAAGGAGTGCCTTTAAGGAGTCGTGGCCGATATGCTGCTCTCCTGGAGGATTCGGCAAGGCTGGGCCTGAGTCTCTGTTCTAGGGAATGTGTTGTTGCCTCACCTTCCACTCCACTCCCCACCTTCGATCAGAACTACAGACTCTGATGTCCTCTGACCTGCAGCCCTTACCTGGCACTGCAGACTTGGGCAGGCAAAAAGGCATCTGGCAGAGTGACCTTGACGGGCTCGGTGGGGTGAAGACTGTGGTTCACCATCTTGTTGGCAAATAAGATGTCATAGTCCACACAGCTGACCAGAAAGGTGGTGAAGGCAACCACAAAGAGGAACTGCCTGGAGAGTTGGGAAGAGGGGGCGCAGCCCAAAAGTCAGAAAGGCACCAGTGAAATAGTGTAGAAAAGAGAGGCATCTGGAAGCAGCAGGACAAGACTAGGGAGCAAGATCTGGGAAATGGAAGGGCTGGGGAGGTCCTGTGGGCTCTCTCTACTGCTCAGCCCTACAAACAAGCTCCTATTTTTTTTTCTTTTAGCTTCAGGCCCCACAGAATCTCTGCCACTGCTTACTGGACTCTCACAAAAGTCTGGACGGTTGTCGCTGGTCCCTGGTCCCTGACTTCCTTTTGATATAATAGTGAGAAGCCCTTTGGGGATTTGAACTCTTTTCTTACTGAGGGACAGTTTCCCAACCCCTTCCTCTTTGGCAAGGTCATATGGTTCCTTCCTCCTAGGAGGCTCTCTGCCCAGCAGCAGGTCTAAGGCGCAACCAAGGCAGAACACAGACACTCTTCTCAAGTGGTTTAGTCTCTGACTAAACCATGCCCACTCCCCAGGTGCTCTGATAAAAGGAGCAAGTCCGAATTCTCTTCATGGAAGAGACAGAACTTGGAAAGCTTATACGGGAGATAAAAATGGTGAAGGCTGTAAATTCTGGTGCCAGATCCAGTCCCTGAAATGCAAAGATTTGCAGAATTTTGAGCCTGGGACCAAAATGCATTGGCAGGTAGGGCCAGAGGTGAGCTCAAGGAAAGTAAAGACTGAGATGTATTCCTTCACCAAATGATCCATCCCCTATATACTTACATAAGCTCAAAGATCTCCCCGATGAGCATACAAGTGAAGCCATTCTTCTGATGTAGATTATACACGTGTAATTATTAAGAAAAAGTGGTTTGTAGAGAAGACAGCAATTAAGAGCACAGACTTTGGTGTCACATACCTGAGCTTCAGTCCTGGCTCAATGACTTTCTAGCCGTGTAATTCTGGCTAAGTTCTCAACCTCTCTAAGCTTTTGTCTGCAGTGATATGTTGGGAATAACAGCATCTGTCTCATAGGATTACTAGGTCTAAGATAATGCATGTGAAGTATTTAACACAGAGCTGACACAGAATGAGTCAAAAGACATTAATTACCATGGTTATTGGCATCTCATCAAAAAGAAGGATCACTCTTAGAGAGGTTCCTTATAAATAAACACCACAAAGTGAAAGGCACAGCCTGGCTGTTGTGACTGAGTGTCACCCTATGAACCAGGAGGTCACAGCTCGCTTCCCGGTCATGTGCCCAGTTGTGGGCTCGATCCCCAGTGTGGGGCATGCAGGGGGCAGTGATTCTCGCTCATCACTGATATTTCTGTCTCTCTCTCCTTCTACATTCCTCTCTGAAATCAACACAAATATAAAAAAAAAAAAAAACAACCAACAGTAAAAAAAAAAAAGTGAAAGGTACATAGCTCTTGGCCAATGCGGTCTATCACTACTTACAACAATCATTATTCCCCCAATCATCTTTTAACCTCAATAGTTCCATCCCCCTTATAGGGATTATAGTCAAACCCACCCCAACTTCCCATCGGAGGCCTGGCTTAGAGAGGGGCTAACGGTCCCACAGCCCCAACACAGAGACACAAAGGATATTCGAGAGAAAAAGAGGTCGAGGTTTTCGATGTGGTGCCAAGGTGCTGTGGGCACAGGGGTAGAGATGTCAGAGCCCTGAAGGAATGAAAGCCCCTTGCTCCCCACTCCACTAACTCTCCCCCATCCCCAGCTCTGGCTGCCACGGCCAAGAACTCACACTTGCTCCCCTCAGGGACGTGCACCAACAGGTCCTCCTCTCCTGGGGGTGAATCGCTGTAGGAGGCCTCTAGGCGCTGGTATTCAGTGTCAAACTGCGCCATCACCGCCACCCCCTGTCCACCTTATCCACCTGCCAGAAATGAGGAAAAGAGACCCAGGGTCAGCCCCCCCCCCCCAATCCCCATACTGCTTGTCTGCTATCCTGCCTACTAGACCAAGAGTGAGAAAGAATCCTTGGTTTCCACTAACGTCTTCTTGACTCAGAGACCGAGGAGGAGGAGTAATGAAAGGAGAGGAGTAAGTTCAGGGCTGGGAGACCTTCCCTGGCCCATGAGGTCAGTCATTCCCAAAGCCTTTCCTGAACAGATGCTGAGGGCTGTTGGCCTGAAGCCGGACTCCGCCCCTTTGAAGGATCTGTTTCATCTTCTATTAGTAGAGAGAAGGGCCCTTTCCCTGCCCTTCTGGAGAAACCTGGTCTCCTAAGAGACGAGCAGTTTGGAAACACTTTGTAAACAAAGGTCTGAAATAAGCACATGGACTTACCTGCTCCATGGACAGTGTCTGCTTCACTCCAGCTTTGATGTCCTGGCTGTGCAGCTGCTGGAGGAGAAGGTGTCAGGCCCCAGTGGGGAGTGGGGACAGGAAAAAAACACCTCCACAGGCATGCCCCCCACCCCACCAAGAGGGGGCCAAGCCTGGGGCAGCCTAGGGTTATTTCCCCTGGTCGCACTATAAAGGACCACTCATTCAACTCAAGAAGTGGCTTATTGAAGCTGTGAAGACTGAGTCAGTGCAGGACTGAGGTCTCTCCATTGCTCCACCTCAGCCTCAGAAATTAGGCCAACACAGTCCACAAAGCCGCAAACCCAATGAGACCCTTCTGCTCAACCTCTTCTGCTCCCCTCGCACCGAAGGGCCAGCAGGCAAACATAACTCCTGGATGGGAAGTCCCGACCGGGTCAGTGTAGGTCCAGATCCTGCACTAACTGAGTTCTGTAGGTCCATGGAGCCAGCCATGGTCTAGGTGGCACTCACCCGGTCCTGGGGCCCAGCTGCCCCGCTGGGATTCCCTGGGTCCAAAGGAGCTGATGAAACCCTCAGGGGACTCACCACTCACCGGGCAATGTGGACCCAGGGCCCATGGAACCCCAGCGGCCGGGCCTGGGCTCCAGGGTTCCTGCGGATGTTGGAGGTGAGAGCCCGTCCGACAGCGGACATCCCAGATGGGCAGGGTTGCCTCCCTACACCCAGGTGCCACGACTGGAGCCCAGCGCGCCCCAGGGTCAGGCCCGGGGCTCGGCTCCCAGCAGCGGACAACCTTGCGCGCGGCCCCGCCGCCGGCGCGCGCCCGCCCGCGTGCCCTGCTATCAAAACATTCCGGCCGCGCGCCTCCGCCCCGCCCGCGGCGCCCCTTCCCCCGTTACCCGCCGCGAGCTCGCTCGGGTCCCCGCGGGCGCCCTCGGCCCGGTCCGGCCCAGGCCCTGACATACCAGTAACCGGTCTCGCGTTTCACCTCAGGAACCGTGACCCGGTGATTCCGGGGACCCGACAGCTCCGTAGGACTCGACCCGACCCGGAGCGCTAGGCCCGGCGTCTGCCACTCACTGTCACCAGCAGCCAGCCCGGCCAATGAGCATGGGGGGGCGGGGACACGGCGGCCAATTTTTTTTTCCCGCTTCGGGGGCGGGACTAAGGGCGGATCCTGAGCGGCCAGAAGACCAATGGGGCGCTTTCCACGGGGCGGGGCGAGGGCGAGGGCGCCGCCGTTGGTCCCGCTCGCGCCCCGTAGTGACGAGATTGCCGTGGAATGGCAGGCGTCCCGATTTGGAACTGGGACGTGCGTAGCTCGCCGCAGTTTGGGATTTGCGGGGCAGCTTCCGAGGAGGAGTCCACGCGGCTTCGTCATTGATGGAGCTCATCGCACGAGAAACGAAGAGCGGTCGCTTTGGGAACCTCAGTGATTTTCACTCTGTTGGGTTCGATTTGGAAGCTGGATGCTCTTCCATTTCACTCTGGTGTGGCCGGAGCCTGGAGCTATGAGGAAGCGGGCCGGGGCCACGTACCATCCGCGACGCTGACTCCTGGAACCTGGGTGAGGGACGAGTGCCTTGCAGCGCGGTGGAGACCGAGTCTGGCAGGCGGGTGACGCGGCCGTCGGACCTCGCGTGGGCAGGCTCTCTTTTCTCCCCTCTTCTTTGCTCAGCCATGTCGCCGGCTCCAGCAGCAGCGCAGGCTCCTACGTCTGTCTCCCTGTTTGATCTCAGCGTGGATGCTCCGCTCCTTCGGGGCCTGGGCTTAGTGAGACACCATCCCGGGGGGACTCTGACCCGGGCACCGCGGACTTCTTCTCCAGGTATCCGGGAAGACTTGGGGGGAACCCATGAGAAACATGACAGGGCTCTTTGCAGCCCATTGCTCCTCCCGAGAACACATTCTTATTGGTATTCTCCAGTTTACATCTGTTTCCGCAAAGAGATAAAATGTATCTTAAATTCACTCAGTCTCTAGGTTGTTTCTAACACAGACCTCTGAATTATCTCCAAATAATTGCTTATGTTCTTGTCTCAGTAATGCCACTACCTACAAAAACACTTCAAAAACTCCTAGATCTTTTTTAAAATTCCTCCATATAGTACAAATTTAACTGGATTCCAATCATTCATTCATGCTGAATATAAAATAACATGATATTTGGTTATGTACAACTTTAGTTTGTCTCTGGCTATGTTTTTCTTGAACCTTTTTAAAACAAACTGCACACTGTAATTGGAAACGTAAACTAAAAAGTTGGCATTCAGGAAGTGGTTTTTGAACAGTTAAAAATAATTTTAAATCATACCAACATATATTTTCTACAAGATTCCTCTAAATCCCTTTGGTTAATTTAAACACAATGTTTGACTTATAATCATTCTACATGTATCTTTTCAGAAGCATCTTTATTGTATAAAATGATTACTGTGCTATTTATTTCTTTTAATATATTTTTATTGATTTCAGAGAGGAAGGGAGAGAGAGAGATCAATGATGAATCACTGATTGGCTGCCTCCTGCATGCCCCACCCACGTTGGGTTTGATTGAGCCCACAACCCAAGTATGTGCCCTCATGGGCAATTGAACTGTGACTTCCTGGTTCACAGGTTGATGCTCTACCACTGAGCCATGCTGGCTGGGCAAATGCTATTTATTTATTGATTACTAGGCTATAAATTTCTTGAAGCCATGTCTTTCTTTTGTATCTTCCTCTGCTCTATATATCAAACCCTGAATAAAATTCCAGGTACTAGCCACTTGGACTCCCTTTTTACCTGTAATTACCCTCTTATTTAGGTTCAGAAGGGAGAACAAGCCCAGAAAGAAAACCATCCCAGGGTCCTCTAGATATTTCAGGGAAGTTATTTTGTTCAACCTGTGAGCAGACCTTCCAGAACCATCAGGAACAGGTAAAACACCAGGTGCAGAACTAAATGGTGGAGGCAAAAAGTAGAACAGTGGGTGAGGAGAGATAGACATTTGTGTTTAATAAATAAAGGTTCACGTTTTGAATAAGGCAGTTGGTGTTACCCAGTCGTACTGCTGGAGTCCTGTTACTGGTTTGGGGTACCCTAAAAGGCCAGGCTGGGCCATATGTCCACATTCTGCTTCCCTCATTGACTCCTACCAGAGGGAACATTATAAGCTTGACTGGCATCGGTTTAACCTAAAGCAGCGTCTAAAGGACAAGCCTCTCCTGTCTGCCCTGGACTTTGAAAAGCAGAGCTCCACAGGTGATGTCTGCTGGGAGACCTTGGGGGTGGGGGTAGAACATGGGGGTGGAGGAAGGCCCTCATTTAGGAGCTTGAGGAAAGGTCAAAGATGAGGCATCAAACTTATGTATCTCATTTCAGGAGATCTTTCCAGCATCTCAGGATCAGAAGACTCAGACTCAGCCCCTGAGGAGGACTTACAGACACTGGATGAGGAGAGGGTTGAGTTTGAGAAGTCTAACAGATCCCAAGGCTTCTGCTCCCATCGGGTTCTTTTCCAAAATGCCCAGGGCCAGTTTCTTTATGCCTATCGCTGTGTCCTAGGCCCTCATCAGGCAAGTGATGGCATAGGTTGTATGGTTAACCCCAACCTTTTGTACATTCAGCATAGATTTCCACTTCGCTCAGTGCATTTCTCACTTCTCCCCTTCCTTCCTATTGGGTGTGGGTATCAGGCTTGACAAGCACAGCCTTGTATTAAACTGGCCTGAATCTTGGGTCAAGTGTGATGGAATTGTTTAGAAACAGACCAATCTAGGTTTGGATTATAGTTCTAGCACTTGATCTTGACTACCTCTACAAGCCTCACATTTCCTTGTCTATATAAAGTGGAGACATGCCTCAGTGGTTGTATTAAATGAGACAATGCATGTGAAGCACTTAGCACTGGCATGTGGTTTCTTACTTTGAATGTAACAGATATGTTTGTGCTGCTCCTGCCATCTAGGTGCTCCCAGGAGAGTCAGAACTGCTGCTACGAAACCTGCAAAATGGAGGTCCTAGACACTGCGTGGTACTCATGGCTGCAGCTGGTCACTTTGCTGGAGCCATTTTCCACGGGTGAGAGAGGGGGTGCTGTGTGGGGTTAAGGATGGAATGGACTCTTCTCAACTTGGGGTACCAGGTTTCCAGCACTGAGTCTGTGTTGTTACAGAAGAGAAGTGGTGACACACAAAACCTTTCATCGATACACAGTACGGGCCAAGCGTGGCACAGCCCAGGGACTTCATGATGCCCGTGGTGGGGCTTCTCGCTCTGCCGGAGCCAACCTGCGGCGCTACAATGAAGCTGTACTGTATAAGGTCAGTTAGGCATCGCAGATCTCATGGTTCAACTTATTAAATGTTACCGTGAAGAGGCTGACTCTTTTATCTTCCAGTCTTCATTATTTTTGGTTAAGGTAGAATAGGATGGATCCTAGGAATCTTAGTCTTGTCCTTCCTCCCTCTGTGTTAATTTCTACCTTTCCCTCCCTACACATGCGGTCATTTTTTGGTTGGAGATTTAAAAGTAACAAGTGAAGATATACAGGGCTGTGACTTTCTTCTCTAGGATGTTCGTGACCTGCTGGCAGAGCCAGGCTGGGCTAAGGCGTTGGGGGAGGCTGGGACAATACTGCTGCGTGCCCCACGCTCTGGCCGGTCCTTGTTCTTCGGAGGCCAAGGGGCACCCCTGCAACGGGGGGATCCCCGACTTTGGGATATCCCCCTCGCTACCCGCAGACCCACCTTCAAAGAGCTACAGCGTGTGCTCCATAAGCTGACTACTTTGCATATCCATGGTGAGCCTTTGACCCTGATCCCAACTCCATAGACCTTCCTGTACCTTCTAAACCAAACCTCAGGTTCTCATTTGTGCATCAGATGACTTTCTAGTCCTTGGACTACAGCCCAATCCCATCTTCATTGAGAAAACCTGGGCTGGGTTCTCCTCAGCTAAACTTGAGGAACATCTTTTGTTTTGTGGCAGGAGAAGACCCCCGGGAGACAGTCAGGTTGGACTCACCTCGGTCATACTGGAAGACAGTGAGAGAGAAGGCGGCGGCTATTGAGGAAGAAAGAAAAGTCCTCAGTGATGAAAATGGGGCAGTAGGGCAGAATGAGGATTCTCCCAAACAGGGTTTGAGTACCACCTGTCAACTGTCAAATCTCTATCTGGGTGTCTGTCCTGGAAATGCAGTAGCAAATCCCCTACTCTCGCTTTCCTATTTATAGATGAGCCTCATGCAACACGCACTGGTCTGTTGATAATGAGATATGTAATAGCAATTACTGAGACATGTTCAGTGACCTTTCCAGATCTCCCATTACTGCTTCTGTTCATTGATATAGCACTCAGAAGTCTTAGCATGAAGTAGATGTTTAAATATGTTGCATGAATCTCACAGAATTTACCTGTCTTATTAAATGCATCCTGGGCTGCAGATTCTTGGCCTGCATAGCTGTCACTGCTCCTATGCTTTCCTCTGTGCACCATCCTAGGGTGCTCATGCAAGAGTCTAGGGACTGTGTGTGTCTGGACTGAGAGCCTCATTTCTGCATATCATACTAATGGATTCAGCTCTCAATGTGTTACTTTATCTTGGGTGACAATACAAATAATTTTATTTCAAGATGGTCTGGATTATCTCTTTATGTATATTCTTATGCATCTTATACTTATTCTTTAGATGGATCTAATTATGTTGCGTTTTTCCCTAGGTTCAGAGTCAGAGGGAGAGGATGGCTTCCAGGTAGAGCTGGATCTAGTGGAGTCGACAATAGGGACCCTGGATCTTCGTGAATTTGAGGTGTTGCCCAAGCGGAGGAGGAGAAAAAGGAATAAGAGGGAGAAAAGCCAAGACCTGGAAGCTGGGGCACATGTGACTCTTCCCCAGCAACCTCAGGAAGACAAGGCCTTCTCACAGTCAGCCAAGGCACATGCAGTCCCTTCGGAGCCTTTCATGGATGAGGCCAAGGTCCCTGGTCAGCCAGCGCTCTGGGACACACTTCTCGCTGCTTGCAAAGCTGGAGATGTTGGGATGCTAAAAATCCAGCTAGCTGCCAGCCCCATAGACCCTGAAGTTCTGTCTCTGCTCAATGCCACCTTGGGCTCCAGTGGCTTCACCCTCCTGCATGCAGCAGCCGCAGCTGGGAGAGGCTCAGTGGTTCGGTTGCTGCTAGAGGCAGGTGCTGACCCCACCATCCGGTAAGTAAGGGTCCCCATGGTGAGCCCTTTAGGGTATAGAGAGGATGATGTGAAGACTAACATTGGCATTAGCTACCTGACAGTATTCTCCATGGTCTGGTTAGGTGGTGTTAGGAGATGCCATAGGCAAGTTGAACCCATTTTGGGGGTTTCCATACCTAGGGACTTCCGGACTCGGCCACCATATGTGGTTGCAGCTGACAAAGCAACACGTAATGAGTTCCGAAGGTTCATGGAGAAGAATCCAGATGCTTATGATTACAGCAAGGCTCAGGTCAGCTGGGAAAGGAAGCACCGGCAGAGTGGGATGGCATCATATATCCTGGCTAGATCTCTCCTACTGTCTTAGATTTACCAAGGATAGTTTGTATAGCTCTTACCTCAGACCTTCCCCAAAATCCTCCAGGTGCCAGGGCCACTGACATCAGAAATGGAAGCGCGGAAGGCTATGCGGAAAAGGGAGCAGAAGGCAGCCCGGCGGCAACGGGAGGAACAACAGCAGAAACAGTGGAAGCAGGAGAAGCAGGAGCAAGAAGAGAAGCAGCGATTTGCTGCTCTCAGCGACAGAGAGAAGGTGAGGCTGGAGGTTTTCTTCTACCCCGAGACTTCCTTAGAGGTCTAGTCCCTTCCCAATGTTCAACTGTCACTTCTTGGGTACCCCATCCACCTTTGGGGCCTTGTCCTTGACACACTTCTCTTCCCCGCAGAGAGCTGTGGCTGCAGAGCGCCGACTAGCTGCTCAGTTGGGAGCCCCTACCCCTCAGATTCCTGACTCTGCAATCGTCAATGCTGGGTATGTGGAGGGGGGCAGAAGTGGTGATGGGTGGACCATAATGTTTGGGCAAGTAGAATGAGTGCCTACAGACAAGGGCTGCTGAGGGGGAAGTGTAAACAAAAATGGCGGGAAAAGGTAGTGGTACTTGGATCAAAAAGTTTCTGGGTACCTGTACATCCATTTTTCTTCCTCTGTTCAGATGCTGCTTGAGCTGTGGGACGTCCCTCCAAGGCCTCATTCCCTTTCACTACCTTGACTTCTCTTTCTGCTCCACACGCTGCCTCCAGGATCATCGCTGTCAGGCCAGGAAGCCCTCTTCCTGATCTCTCACAGCTCCACCCAGGGCCAACTCTAGGCCCTGAGAGGGCACATTTACACTGGTCCTAGGTGTCTTCTTCCCGAGAAACCAGCGTATTTGGAAGATTGGGATGAGAGAAACTCAGGAGCCTGGACAAAGACAGTGCCATAGAGATGTGTGGAGCTGGTACTGTCTCTGGAACTTTAATCACAATAAAGTTTGGCAAGGAAACTGCACCTGTACAGTCATTGTGGCCTTTGATTCTTTGTGGTCACCTTGGCCAGTGTACCAAGGGATTCTGCCCACTCCATATCCCAGGTCCAAGGGTTACCTTCCTTTCAGTGCCCACTTAACTCAATTGGTTCAGAGTCACTTCGTGTATCAGCTGAGAGGGAGTAGATGTATGTCCTATGCAAGGTGCTATTGAGGATAGGACTATCCAGAAATTGGATTTGGGGTTGTGGAGGCACATTTTCTAGCTCAAGCAATGTGATTTTGTTGAGAACTCCGCTAGGAAACAGCAAAGGTCTTGGCACGTAGAGGGTCTGTTGTGGCCCTCTCTTTGTCCAGTACCGGCCCAAGTTAAACCCATTGATCCAGACTTGACCCTGTCATGGTGGGAGGAGAGGAAAATAAATGGTCAGTTCTCAGGGGGGTAGAATTATCCTCTTTTGGGTTTCTAATCAGAGGAATACTTTCTGTTCTCCCTTCTTCCATGATTTTTCTGTCTTACCACCTCCCACCCTCATCCCGACCACTACTATCAGCAATACCTTGGTCCATCCAGGTAGAAAGAGAAATGTGTCTCTGACTGAGTCCAAAATTGGAAACGTTGTGGAGTAGAAGATGGGGCCAGAGGGAGTTTGAGGATGTGAGGTTTTCAGCAATTGGAGGGGAAACCACCACTTTACAAGTTTATCAACTTTCAGAGGGAACATCAGCCATTGGGTAAGGATTGTTTGCCCCAGAATTGGTGCTTGTAATAGTCCCTGTGAAGAAGGCAAAGGAAAATTCATCACAATCAATAATCTCTAAGGTGAAATTGTCTCTAATCAAGCCCTGAGATGCAACTAGTAGCCATGTCCAGAGTCCTACAAGCCACTACTTTGCCAAGGACATGGCTCTTGCGTATCTTCCATTAGGCCCCTATCTTTCCATTTTTCTTCCTCTGCTGGAGTTGTGGGACGTCCCTCTAAGGGAGTTTGGTTAACAAAGTTGTGGGGTGAGGTGACGGGCAAAGCTTGCTCACCTTGAAGTCACTGTAGTTAGACCCGAAACTGAGCCTCCCCATGTTCTCCAGCAAGACATCCAGTTTGGCCCCCATTTTCCCCGTCAAAAATAGTTTGTGTTTCGTGTTTCGTTCCAAAACACCCTGAAACACCTGTGAATAAGAAGATCTATGATGGGAAGGGTTCAGCATCTAGCTCCTGGCCACCAAACAGGAAGCCACATTAGGGTATTTATTTGGAGAGCAAAGAGAGAATGTAGCCCATCTGTCAATTACTCTCCATTCTGGACCTTACCCTTAGTCAAACTCTTTCTTATCCCAGCTTATCCCTGTACCCCCTGCAAATGTGGGCAGGCAGTGGGAAAAGGTCGACAGGGGAACTTAAGGCTAAGGGGTGCTTTGGAGAAAAGTGGGTCTCACAAGGCAGCCTGGGATTAGGTTCGTACCCCGTCCACCATCACGTAGGCACGGTCATGTATTCCATTGTTTGGCACCCAGAAACGTGTTGGCTCAAGAACAGTTTGCGTTAGATAGGTCCGGTACAACATAAAACCACGGTCCTAGGTGTGGAAGAATGAGTACAAATGATAAACTGATATAAAGAATGGAGGACATGTGGAACTTAAGGAACCTGTGGCTATAGCTGGTGAGGAAGGTTGCCTTACTTACTAGATGTGGGATTATGCCTTACCTGCTTGACAGCTTCAAAGGTCATTGGCAAAATTGAATGGATGGGCCCTTGGGGGCACAGTAAGTGCAAGAAATCCAACAAATATCCATCCTATTAGAATAAGGGAGCAGTATCAGAATAAAAGGGAAGTTTCAGAATAGACGGCTATTTAGAGGATGATATGGTAGAATCTGAAGAGATAGGGAAGAGCTTACCAGGTGTAGGGTCAAAGGTCCGAGCATCATCTTGGGGCTGGGGGGAGGTAAAGGTCCCAAGGGAATTTCCTGGAACTGAGCCCAAATTCTCTCAGTAGCCATAGAAAAACCACACAACCCCTATTCCAAGACCCTAGCACAGGGTTAATCTGTCATCCAGGGAATGGCTTCAGGGTCATGAAGAGCCTGTAATTTTACACATACTTGTGTGTATCTCCCCAGGTAGTCCCATTTGGGCAAGTAGAAAATGTTTTTATGGGATGCTCACAGGGCTCAGTGGCCTAGACAACCACCAGTGACTTCTGGGAACTCTTTACGAACAATTTAGGCACTCCCTTTCCCCAGTTAATAAAAGCCTTTGGCACTTAATGAAGTGGTAGGGCACCTGGCTGATGACATTTCGAAGAGCAAAAAGCTTGAGTGTAACGTCCCCTGCTTCAGATATTGGTGCATCGTAGTCATAGCTGGTAGTAATTGGAAGGAAGTGTCCCTTCTCATCAGCACCTGGGGTCGAACCAATTTAATTAATACACCCATGCACATGCAGAGAATTTTGCCATCAGATGGGGGCAGTGATGGCCATATCCATTTTACAGATATCCTAATCTACCCAGCCCTCAAATTCTAATTCCTTGCTATCTTCCTGCTTCCACCCCAGGGACCATCTGGACTCACCATTCCAGTATCCAAAGTTGGTACCTCCATGAAACATGTACCTGGAATGAGGGAAGTGGGGGGGAGCATGAGCTGACCCATGGAATCTTAACTTTCATCCCCAACACCCAGTTACATTTATGCTGGCCCCAGTGTCCAGTTACATGTTCACACTGGCTCCCAACTTCAGCATTTTCTCTAGTCCTTTGGATACATCTGTAATGGACCGCGTGGAGTGATTCTGGCCCCAGTAATCCAGCCAGCCTGTATAGTACTCAGAGTTCACCTAGTGTGAAGTGAAAGGAGCCGCCATGAACAAGGTGGGGAACCGAGCTCAACCCATTCCCACCTGTGATCTTGCCTTGATTGCCCTCCCCTCTGGCTTCTCACCAGTGGCCCGTGAGGTTCATACTCCCTTTGCAGAGCAAAGATTTTGGTCATGTTGTCAGCTGCAGAAAGGAGGCACGGGTGAAAGATAAACATCACAGAAGAGGTGCCCCTTCCCTAGACTCCACCCTAACCCTTGCTCAGGAGACCTGGGCCAAAATCTACAGTGGTATAAAGTCCCTTGAGGGAGCCACATTTGAGTCCCTGTGGCCCATCTGTGGTGAAGAGCAAAATCTCCTCTCCTAGTAGTGCGCGGAAGAGCCCAGCCAGGTGCTTCATGTAGCCGAAGTCACAGGACCTATAGCTACCATATTCATTCTCCACCTGCAAGGAGAAAGGAAAAGTAGAGCTCAGCCATGAGGTGGAGAAGGTTAAGAACCCCTGGAACCCCTTCCCCTTGCCCAGTCAACTTTCCACTTGTACCTGAATGCTAATGATGTTGCCCCCATTGTGGTAGAGCCATGGATGTATCTTGGGCAGTAAGACCTTGAACCAGGAGTCCACTGCGGCAAGGAAGTCTAAAGGAAGGAGCAGTGCTCTGCTCATTAGGGCACCACCTCCTCCACAATCCCCACTCCTAGCATCACTGCTAGGAACCTCAGTGCTGCCTGAACTGTAGGAGAGATGGTAGGAATCTCTTGCATCCCACTCGTCTACAACCAAATGGGGAAGCAGTAACTTGTGAAAAGCTCTCAACCCTATTTGTGTGGCAAGAAATTTGAGCACCTGAAACCTTAAAGCAATGTTTCTTGTAAATTTATTTTTAAATGTAAGAAAAATGTTAGACACATCTCATGGAGCTATACTGTGTAATCAATGTACACAAGATTGCTATGAACTAACATGGAAATTCACAGACCTGTAGAATGCCTGACCTACACCTTGATGTGACCAACAGTCCAGGTGATTTAAGTTATCAACGGAAAGAGCATTATTTTAGGTTTCATGGCTCAAAATTCTCAACTCCTCTATTTGTGATTGTTGTTGATTCATACTCATGGTCCTCATGTATGTTATTACCTTTGCCTGACACTTTCTCCCTACTGCCTTTACCTAGCCAACTCCAACACAGTCTTTAGGTCTTAACTTATATTTCACTTCCTTAAGAAAGCCTT
>PVJC01002724.1:64161-76607 GCA_004026665.1 Murina feae | reverse complement strand
GGTTTGTTGTCAGCCTTGGAGAAGGATGCCTGCCCATTTCAAGAGAATCTCTACCTAAGATACCTGCCTGGAGGATTCAGAGATCCCAATGAAGAGAAGAATCAGACACAAAGGGACTGAAGATTTAGTTGTTAGTGACAGAGGTACTATCTACATAAATCTAGCTTTAAATAAGAGATACCTTGAGTATAAGTGGGTTTCAGGCATGAGAAACACAACTGAATGAAAAGACAAATCAGAATTTAGAATCTGCTGCCTTAGAGGACAACAAAGCCAAAATAATCCCACCAGTAAAAAGAAAAACTTTCTTCATCCTTTCCTCTCTTCTCCTCTTTCAACCTCAGCATCTTTACCAGTTGTACCCTTGTCAGTGGGAAAAGAGGAGATGCAGAATAAGGTGGGGAGGTAATGAGGTGGAGTCACACTCACCTCATTGCAGATTTTCAGGTATAATGCAGGCCTGAGTCCAGGAAGGAAGGTTGTTTATGTTGGAGGAGATTTGAGGTTGAATTATTGATGGACCTAGATTGTCATTTTCTATGTGTTACGGGTTTAATTATGTCCCTCAAAAATGTATGTTGAAGTCCTTATCTCTAGAAATTCAGAATGTGACCTTAATTAGACATAGGGTTATTGCGGATATAATTAAGTTAAAATGAGATTAGTGGAGTAGGGTGGGCCCCCAATCTGATATGACTCATGCTTTATGAAGAATACTAGAGCCCTAGCTGCTTTGTCTCCGTAGTTAAAGCATCCACCTGTGGACTAAAAGGTCCCGGGTTTGATTCCAGTCAAGGGCACATGCTGAGTTGTGGGCCCAATCCCCAGTAGGGGCCATGCAGGAGGCATTGACGTTTCTATCTCTTTCTCCATCTCCCTTCCTCTCTGAAATCAATAAAAATATATTTAAAAAATACTAGAGACCTGATGCATGAAATTTGTGCAGGGAGGCGGGGGGTCCCTCAGCCTGGCCTGCACCCTGTCGCAATCCAGGACTCCTCAGACATCCTTTCCGCAATCTTGGACCCCTCATTCCTTACTGTTTGTCTGCATGCTCCTTACTGCTTGGCTCACTACTCCTTAGTGCTACTGTGGAGGTGGGAGAGACTCCCACCACCACTGCTGCGCTCACCAGCCATAAGCCTGGCTTCGGCTTCTGGCTGACAGACGCTCCCACTGTGGGAGCACACTGACCGCCAGGGGGCAGCTCCTGCATTGAACATCTTCCCCCTGGTGGTCAGTGTGCATCATAGCAGCCGGTCATTCTGGTCTTACCGTCATTCTGCCGTAACAGTCACTGGGCTTTTATATATATAGTTGGCCATGTGAAGACACAGAAACACATGGACAGCACTATATGAAGATGGAGGCAGAAAATGCTATGCCAAGTATTGCTGGAAATCACCAGAAGTTAGAATAAGCCAGAAAGGATTACTCCCTATACCCTTCAGACATAGCATGGACCTGCCAATGCCTAGATTTTGGACATATATAAGCAGAATTATGAGAGAATAAATTTCTGTTCTCATAAGTCACTTAGTTTGTGGTACTTTGTTATGGCAGCACTAGAAAACTAATATACTATGGGACTGACAAACTATGGGATTGGCTAAGATTCCATTCATAGATGAAGGACAAGCCATGACAGTGGATTTGAATGGGCAGTTTAGGAAAGAATATGTGGATTTCTGCTTGTACTAATCCAAATGTAGTTCATGTAATCAACCAGTAAAATTGTGACTGTTCCATAAATATTTCTGCAGCTAATACAATCCTCATGATGTTTATTTTTCTTCCCTTTATGTGCTACTCACAACCTGAGTGTTTTTTTTTTAATTTTTAAGAATCTTTGTTGTTTTATTACATTTAAAAAAAATCTTTTTTTTGAAAGTATTACATATGTCCCTCTTTTCCCCTTGATCCCTTCCAGCCCATCCCTCTTCCACTTTTGGCCTTCACCACCCTCTTAACTGTGTTCATGGTTTATGCATATATACATACAAGGTTTTTTTAAAATAATGTTTTAGCTTCACATCTGGTTACGATCTCTATAACTTTTCTTGGTATTTTTCAATGTCACTCTCCTAAGTAACTGATAGTCATTTTCAAGAACAGACAGCAAATAGGAGTTCCTATAGCCTAAGTCTTCAATGGTTATAAACAATTCTGGTTTGTTGTAGCCAAGGTAACACATTAATGTAGCAGATCAGGGTGCATCTTATAGTTTAAGATAAGAACAATCATCTCTGACTGCCTAATTAAAATGAAAAGTAATAATACCCATAAGGATGCAAACATAATAATTAAAACTAACCCTTACTGAGCATTTTTTAAAGCCAAGCCTTTAAATGCATGATCTCTTTAATTCTAAAGCAATTATATGGGGCCACGCTATTTTGTCCCTATTTCACAGATGAAGAAATCAAAGTTTTGAATGAATGACTCATCCAAGTTGTTCACCAAGTAAATGCAAGACAGAATAATTCCGTTCATATCTGTTTGACCCCAGAAATAGAGTTAAGGTGAAGACTGCATCATGATTAGGCTGCAATCGTGCTGCTGGCTGAAATGACCAGGGAGGCTGATTCAGCAGATGCTGTGAGGCACTCACTAGCCAGGAACCCCTTGGAATTTATCATTTGCATGCATGTAACCCTGTCTGCCAAATGTAAGCTCTTGTGAGTGGTTACTTAAGGGAAGTCTGGAAGTGCCTGGAATTAATTCACATTCCCCAGAAGCCCTTAATCAGTGGGAGTCAGTATACAGCTTCCTCATTCCACTTCCTCCTTGGGCAGGGTAACTGAGGTCTATATTACAGTCTCTCAGAGTTCCCTATTCAGATTAAGCTTCAGGCCCCTAGTGCTAACTTGGTGGATAATGTACCTTCTATTGTACGTCTTTCCATCCTGTCTCATCTCCACAACTAATATTTCCTGGTAACTCTTCCCGAATACACTACTTGCTCTTGAATTTTTGTATCAGGATCTAGGATTAGCTTCTGGGGGAACTTAATAAGATTTTCAACTCATTCCATAATCCATTTATGCACTAACACAAAATTTGCTGGAATTCTCAGCACCAGTTAGTCTACACGTTTATATGACAACTAGAGGCCCAGTGCATGAAAAATTCATGCACTGGAGGGGGAACCCTCAGACCAGCCTGCCCCCTCTCAGAGTATGGGAGCCCTCAGGGGCGGGAGGCAAACTGGCAATGAGGGGAAGTTGATGCCCCATTACACCTCTACTGCTGCCACTGCCAGCAACTCAAGCCTTGGCTGGCCCTGGTTACTTGAGCCTCAGGCGGCCCTGGGCACCTGGGGGGCTGAGGGGACTGGGCACTGCCATCTTGTGGCTATGGGTGCTGCCATTTTTGAGGGTGGTGCTGCCATTTTTGAGGGTGGTGTAGTCAATTAGCATATTCCCTCCTTATTGGGTGATTGGGTGTGGGCACTGCCATATTTGAGGGCGGGGCAGTGAATTAGCATATTCCCTCCTTATTGGCTGTGGGTACCAGCATCTTTGCAACAGCATGAGGGTCAATTAGTATATTACCTCTTTATTAGATAGGATTAACATTGTTTTAGAGTTTAAATGAGTGATATTAAATATTCTTAAGTAGTAGTTTGTCTAGTTTTCTCATAAAGTTGCTATACTATAGTACACTCTGCCTGAATGCAATGAAATACCTAATGTGGTAATAAATAGGTTCAATTTACTGAATGAAAATTTCAAGCAAGAATTAGGTAATATCAGTGATAGTGTTATCAACTGTCATTTATTGGGAACTTACTATGTATAGCCAGGTCCTGTGCTAAGATGTTTAAATGTAGTTTGTTTGTTTGTTTATTTATTTATTTATTTTATATTAATTTTTAATTTTGAAAGAATTTCAAAATTACAGAAGTTACAAGTATAATTCAGAGACTACCTTCACTAAGATTCAGCAAATTTTTACACTTTGCAATATTTACTTTCTTATTCTCTCTTCTTTCTCTTTCTCCACACATACACATGCACATAAGTATTTTTTTCTGAACCATTTGAGGTTAGGTTGTATACATTACATTCCTTTACTCCTTTAAACTTCAGTATATTAGCTGAGAACCACCATGCAGTGATCAAATTCAGGGGATCTAATATTGATACAACACTTTAATCTGTAGTCCATATTTTAAATGTGTTAATTGTTCAAACAATGTTCTTTATAATGATACTAGAGGCCAAGTTCATGAAATTCGTGCACGGGTAGAATCCCTAGCGACTGCTGGCTGGCTGGCCGGGACTTTCCTTTATTCCATGTCACCCCCTGTGGTCAGCGCACATCATAGCAATCGATGGAACTCCCACTCCATTGAACTCCTGAGGCGACACTTTACATATTAGGCACATATATATATGCATATGTATATGTATATGTATATGTATATGTGTATGTGTATGTATATGTATGTGTGTGTGTGTGTATATATATATATAATATTTTTTCCCATTGCAGAATCTAATCCAGAATTACGCACTGCATTTAGTTGTCATATCTTTTTAGTATCTCTTAATCTGGAATAACGTCTTATTCTTTCATGACCATTTTTTTAAACTACAGACTAATTGTATAACATGCATCCCAATTTGGCCTTGTCTGATATTTTCTTATAATAAAATTTAGGTTATGGGGTTTTAATGGGAACACTATGTTAAGACGTGTTATATCCTTACTTGAGGCCCCATGCAGATTTGTGCATTGGTGGAGTCCCTCAGTGTAGCCTGCAGGGATAGAGCTGAAACCTGCAGTCCAATGCAGCCTGCTACTTCTGCCTACTATCCCTGCTCAACCCTGCTGTACTTGCCACTGCTGTCACTTGGTAGGCTTGCTGCCACTCTGCTGTGGTCTCCAGGCTGCAGCAGCCAGCTGCAAGCCCTGTATCTGGTGCTCGTCAATCAGCTGAGTGGTGCTCTCGCTGTGGGAATGCACTGACCACCGGGGGCAGCTCCTGCGTTGAGTGTCTGCTCCCTGGTGGTCAGTGCATGTCATAGTGACCAGCTGACCAGTCATTCCGTCATTCACTCGTATGGTTGCTTAGGCTTTTATATATATAGACAATTGGTGTTATAACTTTTTAAGGGTATTGCTTCTAGAGGCACAAGATATATATTTTCCTCTTTTTGATGATATTGTGATGTCCCAATTCTAAGAGTACTCCCAAAATCTTCGTCCCTTGTATATAGACCTGTTACAATTCCCTCCCTATGAGTGGGGGTAAAACAATGATATCACTTCTGTGACTAGGTTATGTTATATGAGAAAGGTGAAGGGATTTTACAGATGTAAATAAGGTCCCAAATCAATTAACTTTGAGATAATCGGAGAGTATCTGAGTGGATCTACCCTAATGAGGTAAACACTTTGAAGGGGCTAGGCTCTTTCTGATGTCATAATTTCCAAGTGTGAGAAGTACTCTGAATGGGGTCACATGGCCAGGACCTGAGAGAGAATCTAGTTATGCTGAGCCCAGATTTCTGACCTACATAAACTAAGATAATAAATGAGTATTGTTTTAAGTTGCTAAATTTGTATTAATTTATTATACAGCAATAGAAAAACTAATGTATTAATTTTGAACACTTGAATAAGGTGTTGTTCTCTCCTTATTGCCTTTACTTTTTTACACAAAGGTTACATACTAGAGATACTTCCTTTCTCTTAGAAATTATTCAACTAGCCCAGCCAGTGTGGCTCAGTGGTTGAGCACAGACCTATGAACCAGGAGGTCACAGAGTTCGAGTCCTAGTCAGGGCACATGCTGGGTCGATCTGCAGTGGGGACGTTCAGGAGGCAGCCCATCAATGATTCTCTTTCATTATTGATGTTTCTATCTCTTTCTCCCTTTCCCTTACTCTCTGAAATCAGTAAAAAAGTATTTTAAAAAATAAATTATTCAACTATTAGTTCACGAATATATCCTTGTTATTTATAGTTGCTTACTACTTTATTGTATACAAGCACTATAGTTGATTCAACTAATATTCTGTTTGGTCATTTAGGCAAATTCCAATATTTTTGCAGTTACAAATAATGCTACAATGAAGAACTTTGAGCATATGTGTTTGTATTGTAGAAGGTATGTCTTATGGCTAATTCCTAAAAGTGAGATTACTAGGTTAAAGTGTGATTGGAAATCTAATTTCATTATATATTCTCAACTTTTCCTCTATGTGTTGTGAACAATTTTGCAATTCCAACAACAATGTATAAATGTGGCTGTTTTTCCATAGCTTCCTCAATAGAGTATATTGTCAAATTTTTGCCAGTCTGATGGGTGAGAACAATACCTTGATGTAGTTTTAATTTGCAATTCTCATTTTGTTAGTGAGCAATCATCTTTTTAATGTTTATATTTTTGTAAATTGTCTACATTTTTTCCCATTTCTAAAAAACAATTGTTTCCCACTCAATATTTTAAAAATATATATTAGGATTGTTAAATCTCTAGCTATAATATATGTCACAAATTATCCCCAAGTTTTCATTTGGCTTTTAATTTTTCCTTATGAGCTTTTATGTAGTCAAATTTGTTGATTTTTTATTAGTGGCATCTGGATTTTCAGTTAGAAAATATTTTCTATACCCAGTTTATGAAGGAATACACCAATATTTTCGTCTAATATTTGTAGATGTTTGTTTTGTATTGTTAGTTTTCTGATTCATTTAGAGTTTGTTATGTATGGGTTGAGAAAGAGATCTAATTTCCTCTTTTTACCAACACTAATTACTGTTAAATTCACCTGTTCCTCAGTGATTTGAGATGCCACCTTTATTATGCATTCAATTCCATATGTACTTGGTTCTATTTCTGGACTTACTAGTCACCCTTGTAAATTTTCTGTTTTTAGTGTTTTTCCAGATAGTTTGTCTATTATTTTGTCCACATAAACCTTGGTTTCCATTTATCTAGCTCCATATAACAAAGTAGGTTGATATTTGGGGGGGAATCAAATTTATAAATTAATTTAGTTAATGGTGTTGAAATGTCTTATAAAAGAACTTTTAATGCCTTTCAAAAGGCCTTTATAGTTTCTTTCTCATACACTTTACTTATTTCCTGTTAAGTTTATTCATATTTTATCTTTTTTGTTGTATTTTATTTTCAACTCTTTCTAACAAATTTCCAACTCTTCGTATTGGTTATTATTTTTGCATATGATGGCTAAAATATCTGCTTATCAGTTTTATACATTGACAACTTGTTGAATTATTTTATCAATTGAGATAGATCTACCACTTATTCTCTATAAAGTTTTCCAGGTATACTATAATGTCATCTGCAAATAGAGGGACTTTTACTTCTTTTCTAAATCCTATGCCTGGTTTGTCTTGTCTGATTTCATTCCTAAAATGAGATTCTAAAGATCCTAACTAATAAAACAGTAATATGAAAATTAGGCATCACTCCATCACAAAGATGGCCACCCCCATAGCCACAAGATGGTGGTGTCCAGTCTGGCTCAGCCCTGCCACTGAAGTGTTCAGGCCTGTTAGCAGGGGAGATGGGGGGGCCTGAGGGGCAGAACAGGTCATCAGAGGGGTCTGGGGGTCCCCTGCTCAGGCCTGTAGCCTTGGACAGAGGCTGCAATGGCGCAGGGATGGAGCCGGCGATCTCAGGGCCTGGGCAGAGGCAGTGATCACAGGGGTCTGGCCAGGGGTGGAGCCGGCAAAGCAGGGGTCGGGGGTCCTCTGCCCAGGCCTGCGTCCTCAGCCAGAGGTTACAGGCCTGGGCAGGGGTGGAGCTGGGATTGGAGGGGCAGGGGTGGAGCTGGTAACTGGAGTGAACTACCAAGGAAACACCTTTTCTTACCGCTCTCTGGCTAAGCTCTCTGTACGCCACTGGTAATATTCTTAGTGACTCAGATAATAAGAATCCCTAAAGGCAATCTAGGGTTTTTCCACCACACTCCTGGAGAAAAAAACTGAAGGTCTACTGCTGTAGGGTTAAGAAATGTCATATCATGCCCTAGCCAGTTTGGCTCAGTGAATATGCCTCAGCCTGCTGACTGCAGAGTCTGGGTTCAATTCTGACAAGGACATGTAACTAGGTTGCAGGCTCCTCCCTAGCTGGGGCCCAGGTCAGGGCATATGCAGGAGGCAAACAAACAACTTTGTTGTTTCTCTCTGATTTTTCCTTCTCTTCCACATTCTCTAAAAATCAATGGAAACATATCCTCAGGTGAGGTTAAAAAAAAAAGATGTGTTATATCCTATGAAAGACACATCTTGAAAATGCCTAAAGAAAGTTGTCATTTCTTCATGGTGAAGGGACTGGAGTCATGTTGATGAAAACACTTTGGTGGCTGTGATGACTGGCAGTGGCTGCAGCAGTGGGGTGATGGGGCTGTTGGCTTCCCCTGATTAACCTGGTCACCTCCCACAAAGGGAGGCCAGACTGCGGCTTAGGCCCACTCCCCAAGGGAATCAAGGAGCGGGCCTAAACTGTCAGTAGGACATCCCCTGAGGACTCCCAGTGTGTGAGAGGGGGCAGGCTGGGCTGAGGAACCTCCCCCGCCCCGTGCACAAATGTTTTGCACCAGGCTCCTAGTAAACGAGTAAACTCGTCATATCGCTTTTTATACCAAAGCGTGGGAGACGAGTTTTTTCCAAAAACGATGAGTAGAGACAGCCATCAAATATGGAGGGCCTGGCATTTCAACAACGAAAATGTGCAAGACAACTCAGATAGACTTTGCAAAGTCAGAACATTATTGGATTTCTTTCTTCCCGTTACGACATGATTTGGTAGAAAAATGCCCGATTACAAAGTGTTAACAAAAAGTAACTAAAGCCTATGAGAAAGAAACTATAAGGTCCTACAGAAAGACACTAAAAAGTAGGCTTGACAAAAAAAGGCATCTCTTTTTTCCTTTATAAGACATCTTAACACCATTAACATGTCTGTTCTCAACTTTGTCATCTATAGAATAAGTGTACATATTTTTCTTAGACCTATTAAAATGGTAAATTATATTAATAGGTTCTCTAATATTGAATAATTCTTATAACCCTATTTGGTCATAGTCAAATATTTTTATAATTTGGAGTTGGTGTCTACTCATTTATAGTTTATTTTATATTACTTTTTGATGTAATATATTTTAAATTCTCAGTGATATGAAGATATGCTAATGGAGAGTTCAATGACATCTTAATTATAAACATTGAGGCAAACAATTCAATTTTAATAATTCCTTGTCACTGGTCTCACTATTATCATTCTTTTCTTTCACCTCAGCCTGGCGATTCATTTAGTATTTCTTTTCATTCATTAGATTTCTTTACATTCAGCACTTCCATGTATCATACAGTGACACTAAACTTCCTTCCCTGCTTAGACTGCAGACTTCCATAGATGTCTGCTGAAGATGATACCGAGCTACCACATCTAGCACATGAAGATGTGGCCTATTCATCCCTGACAATGAAAAATGGCCAGCTCAGCTGAGTGTCTGGGCTTGCTATCTAAGCTAGCTGTGAAACAAGCTACCAGCCAACTATCTAAACAGACCTTATTTCAATAATATCATTGCCCACATCTTTCCCGAGTTCCAAGCATCCCAGTGAAGTTTCCTGTTCTACCTTAATACTTCATGTCACTCATACATTCACAGCAGCAGGTGACATCTGATATGACAAATGGGTAGTTGAGAAGGCTCCTGGGGCTCAGGGATTGGGAATGCAGTGCTTCCTGAATCATATAAGACAAGAAGCTTATTGCATTTGCTCAAGATAGCTACCATGTCCTTGCAATATGTTTTAAAGGTTATGGACTTGGCTAGCTGGTTTGGCTCAGTGGATAGAGCATTGGCCTGTGGACTGAAAGGTCCTGGGTTTGATTCTGGTCAAGGGCACATGCCTGGGTTGCAGGCTCAACCCCCATTAGGGGGCATGCAGGAGGCAGCTGATCAATGATTCTCTCTCATCATTGATGTTTCTCTCTCACTCTCCCTCTCCTTTTCTCTCTGAAAGAAAGAAAACTTTATTAAAAAATAAAAATCTTTGAAGATCAGATTCAGTAAGAGATTAAGTATTATATTTGGCAATATCACTTTTGGCCCAAAATGAGGTTCTAACCATAAATAAATGAGTCTTTATTTCTGGTTCATAAACTGGCCTGTAAAAGCAATTCTAAGGGGGGATATGTAGTGATTTTGGGCCAATGAATCACTAGAATTAAAAAGTGTGATTTTGGCTGTGGTTGGAGAGAGAGAGAGAGAGATGGATTTTTTGAGATCACCTTTCTGATTTGATTTCATATATTCTACTTGGTCTATTTATTATAAAAATCTAAAAGTACTAATGCTGTTTGTCAATTTATAATAGTAACTTAAGGGGAAACATTGGTAATATTATTATTCCTCTTAGAGCTTTATGTTTTTGGGTTTATATAAATGCACACAAAGATAGCTACAATGGCAATGATAGTCAACATAGAAAATACACAAATTAAAAAAGGTCAGTCTGCTTTTAATGGCCACTTTAATAGCTACATGAATATATTACCATTCAATATTGAACTGCTTCTTCACAGTACTCTAGTGTAATGAATCAAAGATCAAAGTCATGCTTCTGATGAACTTAAATCAGATAAAGTATCAATATATATTTTTGAAGTTTGATGACAGTACAACACTCGCTAGAGTGAAATTCTGTTTGCTCATGTACTCTTCTTTTTCTTTTTCTTTTATACCTTGTACAAAAATGACAGTTAATTGCAAACTAGCCCAACAGAAGTGTTTCTAGTTATAATTAACAAAAGCTATTGTCAAAAAACATAAAATTTACCATGGCCAGAAAGAAGAGAAGTGTGTATACTAATTGTATGGAAGTTTTATGATTAAAATACATAAGCTAACATACAGGTACATGAGTAATTACATATTATATATAATTGAAATAAAAGATAATCCATATTTTATGTCTCTGTGTTATCTATACATGTATATATACACAGTAATTTATCATGTATATACATACACAAATATATTTCTATGTGATAAAGAGTTTTTATAAAATAACTAGAGGCTCGGTGAACAAATTTGTGCATGGGTGGGGTCCCTAGGCCTGGCCGGCAATCAAGACCTATCAGGAGGCTGGCCAGCCAGGGGGAGGGACCATGGGAGATTGGCCTGCTGGTCCCCCCAATCAGGGCCCTGGGGGAGGGACTGTAGGAGGTTGGCCAGTGTGAGGGGGGCATTGAGCATCTTCCCCCTGGTGGTCAGTGCATGTCATAGCAACTGGTTGACTGGTCATTCAGTCATAAAGTTGACTTAGGCTTTTATATACATAGATGAGTTCTTATCTATTGCATGGCTGGATTAGCTTACTTAAATGTAACATTGGGAATGTTTTAAAAATATTAATAAGGCCCTAGCTGGTTTGGCTAAATGGATAGAGCATCAGCTTGCGGACTGTAGGGTCCCAGGTTTGATTCCAGCCAAGGGCATATGCCTGGGTTGCAGGCTTTATCCCCAGTGGGGGATGTGCAGGAGGCAGCAAATCAATGATTCCCTCTCATCATTGATGTTTCTATTTCTCTTTCTCTCTCCCTTCCTCTCTGAAATCAATTAAGATACATTTAAAAAAAGAATATTCATAAGAACAGATACTCAAGTATGAGAAAATAAAACTTAATTAAATAAAAATATATATTTAAAGCATTGTCCTGCAATACATATTTAGAAACATTATAAAATAACATTTTAATGGCAATATAATCATAACAATAGATTATACAGTGTTATAGTTAAGGTAGATAAATAACATGAGAAAGAAAGAAAGATCATTCCTTTAAACATATAGACTCATCTTTGTTTTCAATTAAGTAAGAGGCAGAAAGAAAATACAAGGTGCTTGGGTGAAACAGCATGTAAACAAATACTAAAAGAAATGGAGAAGAGTTAGGAAGTACTTTCATCCTATGGGTTAAATTTACCAAAGAAATAAAGAATAACTTCATTTCTGAAAAAAATGTTTTTATTCATGTCAGACAGAGGAAGGGAGAGGGATATATATATATATATATATATGTGTATATATATATATATATATATATATATATATATGTATATGTGTGTGTGTGTATATATATATATATATACACATGTGTATCTAAACTAATAAAAGCGTAATATTAAAATTAACCGTTTCTTCGGGACGGCCTAAGCCATGCCCACCAGCCAATCAGAGTGACTGTATGCAAATTAGCCCAGCCAAGATGGCGGAAGCCGTAGCCCTGGGCTCCGCCATCTTGGGAGCCTGGGTCCTGGGAAGGCATCTGGCGCCCTGGGCCGCCAGATGCCTTCCCAGGCAGAGAAGCCTTCCGGGGAAGCGAGGACCAGCCTGGCGGGACCCCGTTGCCCCCTGCTGGGAGGCCGATTGGGTGGCCAGCGCCACCGGAA